>ML685813.1:8487364-8586089 GCA_007922175.1 Pelusios castaneus
ACACACACACACACACACACACACACACACACACACACACACTTTGAGGTCATAACCACCATGTGTGAAATTTGCAGATCCAAATTTGCACTGATTATTTTATCCAGTATCATACTTACTTTGATGACATTTGCTGCAGAATGAAAGACCTAAAAAGCTTTCATGAGTATGCAGGACAGATCAGATAATAAAATACAACCTTTGTTCAAAAGTGATGTACATATCATAAGAAAGCCTAACTAAAATACCTGTGGCCAAAGATATGCTGCAGACTCAGCTGGTGGAAATCACCACAGTACAAAACAAATACTCAATTTATTCTCAAATGTTTTAAAAATGAAAAATTAGCATCTCAAAATATGAAAAATCTCTTTATAACCTGGATATACTAGGAATAAGTTATGATTTAAAATTATTTTTCTGTGTATGTTTGTAAATTTAAATAATTGTGTTTGTGAATAGTTATGTAAGGTATTTAAAACTGATTGTCATTTACCATAAGAGCACGTCTCAATTAACAGTGGGTAAATCATTGATATATTTAATTAAGAATATATTTAATTAATAAAACAGAAGCAAAATAGAAATCAGAATCACAAATAATTACATTATTCCACAGCTTCATTTGATAGCTTTTCTGAGACATGTCATTAGAAAAAAAGCTATAAGCATAACCAAGGGGGATTAGATGGTGCAGTGGTGTATTATACTGCCAAAACCCATTGGCCTTTAAGTTGTGTAAATGAGTTTTGTATTCCACACTCTTATAGTTGTAAAATGCTAGAAGTAAATTGAGCTAAAAGAATTTTTATGAAGAACCAGTAAGAAACATATTAAAATGTTGTTTGAATAATTTACGATTGGTAACTGTAATGATGTGAGGTATCATTTGTGATCATGGCCAGCTTTTTCAGTAGCTTTTCAGAGTTAATTTCAACAAATAAATTCATGTTTAAAGATCAGTGTTCTACATAAGATTGAGAATTACTTCAATGTGGAATATTTGATGAGAGAAATAGAGTTTCTGTTTTTAGTTGACATTTTATGGCTTACAGTGATAACAGTTAAACAAATGGGAGTTGTACTTGTTTGACATTCTAGATCCCCTTCAGTCTATATTCTGAAGCTGTGCTAATTTTTTTCAGCTATGAAATTGTGCTGCCTTAGAGCATGATAACAAAAAATATGGATCCAAGTGTCTGTTACTCATTACCCTTCCTCCAGGATTGATTATATACAAAGCTTACTGAGGCAAAACAAACAATTAAAAAAGCAAAAGCCTTATGGAATGACTGTAACTCTTAATTACTGTTAGCCACACACTTATTTTCTCTGCTATTAAATCAATAGAAGCAGTGGTATCACAAAATACCAATTACATATTTTAATCAGAGACTTACCACCACTGCATATTTTGCTCAAATGAAGTTGGGTGACAATGGTGCAAACATGCTATAACACAGAATTACTTTAGAGTTTTAAACCATTGAAATAGCACAGTGCTCCACTATCTGTTTTTCTGAGCCTTTTGTTCACTAGTGATGGGGCAAGAGTTTATACAGAATATTGTAAGAAATTAATATAATCTTTTACAATCTAAAGCTCACTTGAAAATCAAAAATGAGTTCTGAAAGCATTTAACTTACCATAGTTTCAATTTGCATGAGGCTCTGGGCTTCCAGGGTTATGACTGGGACAAAAGAGGAAGTGTCAATGTCCTAATATTGAGACACAGGGTGTTCTTACAATATTTTAGGCGTGGCCTGAAGATGGAAATACTGAAGGGAAAAAAAAAAAGAAGTTGTTTGAATGAAAGATTCAGCTCACTTTTTTCAGACTTAGTAGTTTCCTATAGGTGAGAAAACCTTTGGACAAGCATCTGAAAATATTCCTGTGTGTGTTGGAAAGGAGTTAAATCTTCAAACTTTTAGATGGTCAGAGATCACTTATTCAAACTTAGTACTTTGTGTTACCTAGACACAATTCGATAGCATTGTTTTTATAAATCAGGTTTTCTTCACATCAATATTTTCCATTATAAGGGTTTGAGAATACTGATTGGCTAACTGGTCGAGCGTATGGGGTGATTACCAAAAAAACATCGCCTCTGTACAGTAGACGGACACACCAGCAAAGGGTGTTTTACCTGCAGTTGGTCCTGATGACTCAATCAGTTCTCATTAGTGGCTCGAAGTAACTCGCATGATAAACCTATTGAGCAGTAGCTAGCAGCTACCACTAGTGAAAGGGCAGATCTGACCCACGGACTATATAAAGTATCCAATAGTAAAGCTAAGAAAACAACTTCCAAAGTAATTCACTGTCAAACCGAGCGCTGGAGGAATCCATTGGACAATTTAGAATAATGTTGAAGGATTATTCTCCTAGTCACAGAGACAACCAAGGAATCATGGACAGATACTGAAACATAGAAACTTAATGAAGAATGAAAAGAGAAGCAAAAGAACACTAGCTTGGTCATCACCACGACAAAAAAGGGCCACGTTCATCATTCAGAAATCAAGGCAGGAGCAAAAAGTGTGTGATTGAAACAAACACAAGAACACGCAAAACAAGGAATGATGTGATGAACTCAAAGGATAAGATATTTACCAGAGCATAGAACATAAGAACATTTTACCTGGCTGGAGCACCTGTGATTATGAAGCATGAATTGAAAAGATGAATAGGAAATCATTAGCTTAATATGAAATAAGATGGATAGACCAAGGAGAATTGAACCACAAAGAACATAAGAATGACCTAACTAGGTCAGAACAATGGTCCAGCTGCCCCAATATTGGATCTTCTGATCAATGCCAATGCCAGGTGCTTCAAAAGGAATGAACAGAACAGATAATCATCAAGTGATCCGTCCCATTGCCCATTCCCAGGTTCTGGCAAACAGGAGTCCCTGCCCATCTGGCAAATTGCCATTGAGGACTTCTCCTCCATGAATTTTCCAAGTTCTTTTTAGAACCCCATCTTCACAAAATCCTCTGGCAAGGAGTTCCACAGGTTGATTGTGTGTAGAAATACTTCCTTTTGTTCATTTTAAACCTGCTCCCAACAATTCTATTTGATGCCCCCTACCTCTTGTCTTATGGAGGTAAATAACATCTCTTTATTTATTTTCTCAACATCAGTCATGATTTTATAGATCTCTATCATACCCGTGTTTAGTCACCTGTTTTCCAAGTTGAAAAGTCTCAGGTTTACTAATCTCTCCTCATATGGAAGCTATTCCATACCCCTCATCATTTTATTGCCTTGGTCTCTACCTTTTCTAATTCAAATACATCTGATGTGAGATGGAGTGACCAGATCTACACAGAATATTCAAGATGTGGGTGTACTATGGATTAATGGAGGCAATATGGTATTTTCCATCTGATTAGATGATTCCTAACATTCTCTTAGCTTTTTTGACTGTCACTAGACATTAGGTGAATGTTTTCAGAGAACTATCCACAATGACTGCAAAATTTCTTTTTGAATGGTAAGAGCTAATTTATATCTTATCATTTTATATGTATAGTTTGGCTTATGTTTTTTTTTTGTTTGTTTGTTTGTTTTTTTTTGATGTGCGGTACTTTGTATTTATCTACACTGAATTTCATCTCTAATTCTGTTGCTCTGTCCCCCTATTTTGTAAGATCCATTTGTAACTCTTCACAGCCTGCTTTGGACTTAACTATCTTCAGCAGTTTTGTATCAATGTAGTTGCCTCTCTGTTTACCTCTTTTTCCAGATCATTTATGAATATGTTGAATAGTACTGATCCCAGTACAGACCCCTGGGGCGCTTGTCACTATTTACTTTTCTCCATTCTGAAGAACAACCATTTATTCCTTCCCCTTGTTTCCTATCTTTTAACCAGTTACTGATCCACTTGAGGACCTTCTCTCTTATCCCATGACCACTTACTTTGTTAAGAGCCTCCTCAAAAGCTTTCTGAAAATAGAAGTGCACTATATCCACTTAATCATCTTTGTGCACACGATGAATGCAGCATATTGACATTGGGAGGAGAAGATGGAGGACACCAAGATGGAATCACATTGATGCCAAAGCTGAAAGCAAGCCAGGCTCTTATGGCATTTAAGCAGATACTGCTTGTATGCTGAAGGTGAGAATCAGACAGTCATGAAAATACAAATAACACAAACTCAATGGTGCTCAGGAAAAGCAATTAAAAAAAAAATTACAGAAAGCAACACAAAAGTTTCAAGGCAAGGCATGCTATGTATGAGGGGATATTTTAATGTGAAAGAAGGGTCACACTGGAATTTCTGGTCTGGAGCAATAAGCAGATTCAGAGAAAATGAAAAAAATGAAAAAGGCAAAATGCAACTAAATTTCTGCTGAAATAACAACTATCCAGTGGCAATGAATACATTATTTTAATGAAGAAATCTGCAGGGGAAGTGGACCTGATGGGAAAACAAAGAACATGATAGACTTTGTACTTGTGAATCATAGATGGAAATCAAGTGTGTTGTCATGTAGATCATTTGCATCCAATATTGGATCAGATCATAAGTTAGTGCATCAATGAGGCTGAGGCTGTGGCCAATTGAGTATTGAGAACTTAGATCTATTACGTGGACAAATTGAAAGAGACAGATATCAGGAAAGAATACAGAGAAGTCATGTGGAAAAAAGTTACAACTCTGGTGAAAGAAGAAAAGAACATACAAGAGACACAAAACAGTGTAAAACATGGGATTATGAGAGTGGCTGAACACATGTTGGACTTCAAAGTTAAAATAAAGAAACTGATGTGGATAATGGATGAATTGCTGCTGTTGAATTACAAATGTAGGAAGTTGAAAGAGGATACAAAGAAAGACACAAGTCTAAAAGCTGAGTACAATCGACTGACCAAAGAGATTAAACAGAAAGTGAAGAGACAGAAACAACTGGATACATGAGAAATGTAGAGAAGCAGAATTTGTGAAAAGAAATGCAACATGTAAAATAAGAAAACTGAGTGGGACACATAAATTGAAGAGGTCAACAGAAAAATACAAGCACAGGCAAATAAGTGAGTGAGAAGAAGCAAAGAATATGCAAGAGAAAGAATACTTTGAAGAGGTATACAATGTGCAGAACACAATAGATAAAACAGTCCTGTAGAAGCTTTCAAGTACAAACAAAGAAGGGCCGATGCCAGGTTTCTTAAAAGGAAAATAAAGATCTCAAACAAAAGTTTAAGAATAGAGAAGGTGCAGAAAAGTGACAACGTAAGAACAGAACTGTTGCAGGTAGATGAGGAACAAATGGCAAAGACCATGGCGGGCAACCCCAAGAAATTGATTAAGCTCATGGAATACATCTACAGCAAGTTAATGAGTGTCCTGAGGGTGGACAAGAAGCTGATGGAATAGTTCAGGACAAGTACAGTAGACAAAGATATATGTTATTGCCAGATGTGTTCAACTAGGCGCTGGAAACAGTATTCCTCAGCAGTAATGGCTGAAAAATGAAATATGAGGAGTCATGTTACATGATAGATAAATGAATAACCTAGATTTGCAGAAAATATTTGCCACATAACACTGACCAAGTAGGATTTTCAGGGAATATCTGACAAGGTCGACCAGGAAAAAGAAAATTTTGATTGAAGATCAGTATGGAGAAGACAAAAACTATGGCAAGGGGAAGATGTAAAGATGAAAGACAGAAATAAAATTGGAATGAGTAGAAAAAACGTACTTTCAAGGACTAGTATTAAAAATGGGAATTGCAAAGATGATACAAAAAAAGAATGGCTATGTCTACACTAGAAAAGTTAAGTCAACTTTGTTAAGTCGACTTAAAATCGAACTCATTAAGTTGACTTAACAAAAGTCGACTCAACTTTTCTAGTGTAGACATAGCCCCTTTTCAACCTTATTAAGTCAACTTAATAAAATGGACTTATGCGCTAATCCCAGTCCACACTGGTTTAAGTCGACCTAAAACCAGGTGTTATTAAGTTGACTTAAGGAAACTCTTAAGTCAACTTAAGGAAAGCCCAGTGTGGATGCAGAGTAGTTTAAGTCGACTTAAGCCTCCTTAAGTCGACTTAATTTGTAAGTGTGCATGCACCCAATCAGACTAATCAATACTGCATTCAGAAAATGTGCAAGTATTGAAAAGAACATTTTAGTTAAAAAATTAAAATTACGGTATATGAGACAATCGTCATGCTGACACTGACTAAGGTCAGAACACTGGAGTATGATGAATGTAAAATAATGACTGCAGAAAGGAACTAGTTGAGGGGAATACTGAGAGTGTGCAGAAAATGGAGAAATGAAGTGATAAGAAAATTGTGATAGCAAGAAATAATGCTGTTAGAGAAGATTCAAGACAATTTCATTGGTTTGGAAACATGTCAAGTACCGGTCCAGAAAATACATTGTACATAGCAATACACAGAGTACAGGGAACTAAAATAGATGAAGATCAAGCATGTGTTGAAAAGACAGTGAAGAATAACATTGGACAAAAAAGCTAAAAGAAACAAAGCTGTGAAGCTAGGCAAAACTGGAGGAGGTGGGAAGGCTTTATTCAGCTCCATCGTCACTGCTGGGCGGACAGACAGACATCAAAGAGAAGAAGAAATTGCTGTGACATTATTCCTAATGAAACAAAACTAAGGAGTCAATACACCTGGAAATAGCATAAAATCAGAAGACCTTATGGAGATGACGATGATAGAAAGGCAGGATAGTCTCAGAGTTGAGCTACCATACCGAGACTCAGGAGATATAGATTCAGTTGCTTGGTCTCCTTGGGTGCGTCTACACTTGTAAATTAAGTCGATTTAAGCTTGCTTAGGTCGACTTCATTTACTCTGCATCTACACTTCACTTTCCTTAAGTCGACTTATGCAGCTGCTTAAGTCGACTTAAGGAAAAATTAAGTCGACTTTATAAAACCTAGTTTTAAGTCGAGTTTAGAAAGTCGACTTAAGCCAGTGTAGACGTGGAGTAGCCCTAAGTTGACTTTAAGTCGACTTAGGGGGCTCCAGGGCTTCCCCACTGCCCTCCCTGCCAGGGTGGCTGGCACAGCCACAGCCTGGCGTGCCCCCCAAAGGGTCCCTGCCAGGGTCCCTGTCCCCCCCTTTGCCCTATTGTACCAAGGTACAATGGGGCAAAGACTGAGCCCCCTGGCACTTGGCAAGGGGTGCCCCCTGCCACCGTGGACCTGTCCCAGGTCCACCTAGCCCCTAGAAGTCGACCTAGGCATCCAGTGTGGACGCTCTAGGTCGATTTTGTAGGGTCCCCTCTAAGTCGACTTAAAATTTGAGTGTGGACATGCTAAGTTGACTTAATTTCACAAGTGTAGACATAGCCCTCCAGATTTGTGGTGTGACCTTTCTCAAACCACAAGCTACATTTTCATCTGTAATATGGGGTGACAACACTTTTAAACTTTAATGTCATAGTTTCAGGGGAATTGTATCTGTATTCCTCCTCTATGGTCCAATTCAGGAGTGCTCAGTTAGTTCTTAGAGCTCCAGACACCACCTGTGCCTGCAGAAGGACCTTTTCTCATCAGTGATTTAAGGCTGCACAGTCTGGTCATACACTGTGATATCCTCAGCAAGCCAGTCTCCCTAAAGGCCAACACCTGTGTGCAGTTTTCTTTCTGAGGCCTATAACTGGAATGTGACAGCAGTTACAAGTTACCATGTGGGTCTTTCTGAGCACAACACATTTTTTTCTTAAGATACAAATATCATATGGAAAAACCTACAAAAACAATAAAAGTTCCTATATGCTTACTTAAGAAACCAGAAATTGTTCATTTTTCCACAGGCGTAGTCTGGTAGGCCAATGTCCCTACTGTCCTTTCAGCAAGGTTTGGAATCTTTATTTTGCTGAAACAAAAGGAATATTCTGAGTCTGTTTCAGGTCAGCCTTTATACATTGTAAGTTTGTTCTTTGGCTCCTAGCCTCTGAAAAACCCAGTTTGAACCAGTATGTGCAAACTACCCCTAGGACTGGAAATGTCTCTGGGGTTATTTATAGTCCCAGCAACTTGCTTTAATCACCCTCCCTATACACAAACTCTTTCAGTTCGTCAAAGAGTGGGCGTGACCCATCTCCCAAAGTAGAGAAGAACAAAATCATACCTTAATAAATTTAATACAATGGTCCCTAAAGATATTGTATAGGGTTGCCATATCTTACACAGTAAGCTCTTCAGGACAAGGAGTGTCTCTGACTATTTATTTTTACAATGCCTAGTATACAGGGGCCTTGCTATCTGTTTGGCCCATTAGGTGCTGCTTAAATATGAATACTAAATAACTAAAACAAGTCATAAAAATTCTAAATCCATACTCAACAAACATTAGTGTGCTTCATAACATGCCCCATAATTTTTCTTTGAAAAAAATGAAGTTCAAATACACACTATATTCAGATTTGAGAGGCACTTCTTTTACAAATGCATATTCACAGTGTAATGACTTCAGCCTGTATAAGCAGTCACACTTGTTATCAATAAGCTAAAGAACACCAAAACATGTTGTAAGCCACAAAGCAAACTCAGAATCCACAGAAGTCTTAGATTTTTTTCTTTCTTTCTTTTTCCATTATAAAATGCAGTGAAAATACACTGAGTGAATCCTGATCCCACTGAAGTCAATGGCAAAACACCCAGTATTTTAAATAGTACTGTCTGTATGATACTCAAGAAAGCATATCAATTCATAACTAAATCTAAAGCTCCATATTTCATCTAGCCACAACAGAGTGTTTAAAGATTCCCTA
This sequence comes from Pelusios castaneus, assembly GCA_007922175.1. Taxonomy (NCBI): domain Eukaryota; kingdom Metazoa; phylum Chordata; order Testudines; family Pelomedusidae; genus Pelusios; species Pelusios castaneus. Next base: position 8,496,136 of record ML685813.1, read on the forward strand.
AGGTGATACTTCACACCTTACTTAGTGTACTTGCTCAAAACAACAGGTACGTTAATGCACTTTTTAGCCTTCATTTCTAAGTTACCTGCTCTAGGAGATCAATCATTCTCTTAAAACTTTTCTTTTCCTAAGACATTGGCTTACTATAAGAAATAGGCTGCAGCAAAATAATTGCTTTCACTATAGAAACTAAATCTGATTGTCATTGTTTTATCCAAATTCCAAACTTCTGGTGTGTAAAAATCTCTCATTGCTTATATATTGAAATGGTACAGTGTGCTGTTAAGTAAAACTCTGGATGTAACACAACACCACAATGTGTTGGCAGTGCTGAGTATTTTAAAGAAGACACTTTTGGGGATGGGGGAGAGAGATACTTGCTTATCAGTTTGCTTGCTGTAAATTTACTAAGCTTGATGGGGGCAAACACAAAGTCTATGTTATCGATGGTGTCATCAATCAGAGTGTTAGCATGGAAGGCATAACATCCTAAGTTCTTGATTCAGAATTCCTATCATGCTTGCTTATTGCAACGTGCAAAGCATGCTGATGCAATGGTGGATGAAAAAAAGCAGCAGGATAAGCTGATGATTTATTTCCTTTGAGGTCAACAGAATGCAGAAAACTGAAAAAATGAGAGATCTAGTGGGAATGTGAAACATTATATTAAAACGTCAAAGGCCTGATTATCTTATCTGTAATCTATCATTCTTTCCTCTCATGACTTATCTTTGAAGGTGATATCTGAAGTCTAGAAAAATTCTGCAAATTGGCCCTCTAATACAAAAAATATGTAAAGTCTTCCCAGAATCATGGAAAGTTAGTGAAAATGATAAATTCTAATGCTGACATGATTTCTTTCGCTTAAGAGGAAGAGAACAAGGGGTGCGTCTACACTTGTAAATTAAGTCGATTTAAGCAAGCTTAAATTGACTTAATTTACTCTGTGTCTACACTTGAGTTTCCTTAATTTGACCTAAGCAGTTCCTTAAGTCAAATTAAGGAAAAGTTAGTTTGAATTAGTAAAACCTCGTTTTACTTCGAACTAACCCTTAATTCGAACTAGTTAGTTCGAATTAAGTCAATGTGGCCATGTTAGTTAGAACTAACTGCTTAGTTTGAACTAACCGGCACATTGAGCTTAATGCAACTGACTAATTTGAACTAAGCAAGTACCATGCATGGTACTTGCTTAGTTCGAACTAGCATTCTAGTGGGGCCATGCTAGTTCGAATTAAGTTAATTCGAACTAACTAAAATTAACTAATTCGAACTAACTTTGGTAAGTGTAGACATAGCCAAGGATGTTCTTCAGACATATAAAACCTTCATAACTAAAAATACTATAAAAGTAATAAACATTGAATATATAACAGCATATCTTCAGTCAAACTATACCAATTTATTGCGGCTAAAAATTCAGTCCATAAAATCTCCTAGCGATGCTTTAAGTGGCTCTTGCCCTATGAATCTCTAACCTTCTAGTAATTTAATGTCCCTTTTTGTATTCAAGAAATTAATTTCCAGATATCTATTAAGTTATTATTTGGATCTTCATGTATATTTTTAGCAAAGAATAAGGGGCAGGCGAGGAAATTAAATGTCGGCAGGCAGAGTAAACTGGGTAGTCTGATAGTGAGAAATGAAGATCTATATGGCAATGGTGAACAAGCTGTATTGTTCAGTGTAGACATTCTCATGTTAGAATTTTGTAAAAGTGGCAAATTTTGTTTAAAAAAAAAACAAATTGATCTGGGTTGTTAGCTGAACTCCTCAAACTCATTTTCATCCATAAATCTTTTTAATGCTTTTTTGTTTATGAATTATAAAAATCGTCAGTAATTATATCTTCCTCTCCTTGCTGAACTATTGGCGCTTACATGGACATAAATTTATCAGCAACTATGCTAACTAAGGCATACAGATATTAGGGGTGTTTGTTTCCTAGCAACAAAGATAAAACTGATAACAGATATCACCAAAAGTTTCCTTTCAAGTCTGGACTGTAACAGCCAGAGCCAAAAGGATCTTTTTATATCTCTTACAACAGAGTGTTATAATTAAATATCTGAACAGTTAGACCCACTATACAAATGGAGGAAGCATATAGAATTATTCAAATAACATACAATAAATATGTTCCAAAATAACAGCCTTAAAACAAGAACCAGTGCATATAATTATTCTGAGGGCACAGCAAAACTAATTAGCATAAAAATTTATAGCAAGATTCTGCCTCCATCGCAGTGAATAATAGAAGTTCTATTGGTTTCCTTGGAGCTACTCATGAAATAAAGTACAACTCAATTTGCATAAATGTGGCAACATTTGTCCCTAAAGGAGTGAATCTTATGCCATATATTAGCTAAAACTGTGTTTTGAATTTGTTAACATATTGTACTACATTAATGCATTTATACTGGTATATTTAACAAAATGGTAAATATTTTAACTAGCATGCCATTTTATCTGTGTCACATTCAATAGTGCAATAGTTTCCTACTACTACATCATTTTATACAACTGAGAAAAAGCAGATTTTTAGGGAGAAATTGTAGTTAAAGCGCAGTCACTGTACACAAATAAATTATACATAGACTACAGAATTGCAAAGAAATAGCTTATACTTCAGCATATTACGTTATAAGCATTGTAGACGCACAAGATATGCTCACTAATATCCTAAATTTTTCAGGCACCTTGCTTCACACAGCCTTTGAAGCATAAATCCCTCTGATCCTATTGTCTGAAAGGAAAAGACTCATTCATGGCCAATAGCAGACAGAACTAGACACTAGCCAAGCTGAAAATGGACTCCCAAGTGAATGTTCTCTTTTGGTAATTTGGGGAAAGCTCTGCAAGAGATATAAATTGGGACATAATTTAGCAACCGTAACAAAAACATTAATAAGGATGATTACCCAGGAATATACAACATAACTCATATGTTCTATTATAATCTCTTATTTTGGTGTTTATAGCCAGCACAAATTTTCATGCAAGTGTCTGGTTTCTCAAACAGCTCCACTAAAAATATGCTTTAAAAAATACTCAAGTTTGAAATTTCTAATGCTTATTCATAGTTTTGTACTGCTTTAACAATATTAATTCAGAAATAAATAGTTAAAGCAGGGCAACCCTCTAAGCATGGATACAATTACTCCTGTATAAAGTTGCTTAAATTGGTATATTTTATTAACCCAAATTAAGGGAAATAAAATATGCCACTATAAACACGTTATATTGGTTATATTGGTATAGTTGCATTGTCCACACTTCAGGGTTGCATTTCTTCAACTACATTTGTTTCTGATCTTATAAATGTAAATCAGTATAAAAATCATGTATAGACAGCGTGGTGAGTAACATGTTTTTCAGCTAAATACGTTTTTAAATTGGAGAATCTTTTTCTCTAAGATAATTTAGTAGCAGTATGAATTTGCCTTTCCATTGTGCACGAAGGAAGGTTTCCTGTCAAGTTTTCAGAGCAGGGCTCGGATATATTTAAGCAATGTGCCTGTACTTAGATAGTTTTCACCCAACTGTTTAACTTTAAGCTAGTGGGTAGATGCAGATTTCAGTGGGACTCCACATAGGATTAAATTGAGCATGTCCATAAATATATTACTGAACTGGGGCTTTAAGGAATTGAGAATTACAGTTAAGAGTAACATCATCCTAAGGAAGATAGATAGGTTCTCCCACAAATTTAGAATTAAGGATTTTATCAGCATTGAAGTTTAATTTTGAAGACTGAGTCATTGGGCAACTTGTTCCAGGAAGAAAGACCAATCAATTCTGTAGTGTTTGTGTAACCCATAAGCCTAAATGGAGAGTTTCTCTTTAAGAGATCTGTTGGGTCAGTGTTGCTAGGCAGACTTGGCTGCTTAGAGCCAGAAGTTTCTGGCATGTGGAGTGGCAGCTTTGAGCATGCTCCACAGGGTCCCCTGCTGCTTGCTGTTGTGGTCAGATGTCTGGGAGTCAGCAGCCAGGTGGCTGAATTGAGAGGAGCTCACATGCTCTGTGCAGGGGGAGAACCTGAGTCAGGAGCTAGTACATGAGACTACATTGTAATATATAGTATTACTTCCCTTCAGCTAAATACACAGAAATATTAAATAAATATATGATAAATAATATAATATAATAAATAGTTACATATCTTTGAGTTATGTAGACATCCTTTTAGTGTTGGTTTGTAAAACTACAGTTTTATTACTATAGTAAAATTATTTTATTTTGCATTATATAATGTGGAGCTCTCTTGTTTTTTCATCTCCTCCCACCCTGTGTGCTATATATTTATCCATACCCTCAAATTTTTACATCACTGAGCATAAGACTTTTCTAGTTATTGACTTTTATTATAAAGACATTTAATTCAATGTAAACTATGCTTGATGAAATAACTAGATACCTTAACATGCTTTTACAGAAGCAAATATACTTTATCAATCCCAGATCACAGTTCCCAAAAACTAATAAGGTCTTTTCTCATACCGATGATTGTAAAGCTCAAAGCTCTCAAAGTGTTAGATTTCATCTGCTGTAATGCAATAGTCTGCAACTACTTATATGATAAAACAGTATATAATTACTTTTATGTTTCAATTTTTAGATTACCTCAGATTTTTGTTTAATAATAACCATTCTTCTTGGTTTTAACTTGATAAGCCTGCTGTATTTGTGTCATGGAACTATATTTTCTCTTTTAATTTATATGTTTTTTAACTTATTTTATCAGGAGAGCCTTTTAAGATTCATGCATCTTAGTTTTAGGAGGCTCACACGTAAACAAGAATGCCGCAACATTACAAAGCTTCTTATACATCAGGTATTAATAAAAGGATCCAAGATTCGATTATTTTCTGAGGTTAGTTGAGCTATACAAGCTTAAATGTAGAACTCTGTGGTGCTCAAGAAGCTGTGTTGTTGATTAGGAAGTTGAAGCTGCAATAATACACTCAGCTAAAGGATCTACAATAAGAACACTTTACATATAGCAGTCCAATCATTATTTTATGCAAAACAAGAGCAGCTATTTGCCTAGAAAATATGTAAGGTATCAAGTAAGCTGTTAAGTCATGATGTGAGGCCACATTCTTGCGACTTCAAAGGAGATATCCTAGTAGGGCCCCAATCCTGCATAAACTTTGGCATATACTTAATTTTATGCACGGCAAGCAGTCTCAATGACTTCATTTCTTACACAAGACTTAAGCCTACCTGAGCACTTGGCCTATTACCATTTTTTGCAAAATGTTAATTTGGATGAACCACCTCATGGTCTTAGCATTCTATTCACAAACAGAGAGGTACAGATCCTCATTTTGTCCTACAGAACATGAGATGAAGAGCAATTTAAAATCTAGAATTTTCTGTCTTCACTTCTCTAAGAGTAATCTTCTATAAAATCTCATATATATACACTGAAAGTTTTAAAAGTAATCAAACAAATACTTGCCCTTATAGCTCACATTTCCCTGCTGAGTTTAGCAAATGAGAAAAAAGCAGTTAGATATAAAACCCTGTAAGCTACCAGAACACAACAAAACCAAACTTAATTTTGAACTCCCTCATAAACATCTGTTCTTTTTAAAAAAAATGTCCACCCTTTCAGCAATTATAAGATTACCAAGTAGCAAATAAACATCCAAATAACCTTTATTTTATTTCATCTCCCACAGAGAGTCACTGGAACATCTATTGTCATCTCTCGCTCTCATCTTCTTTATTCCCTTCTGTCACCTCTAAATTATTTGCATCCTACATGTATACTTCAAAGAAAAAGTCTGAACTTCAGCTATTTCCTCGATGATGTTATTTCAACTTGGAAATCAACCCTAATAACTGCTGGTTATAAAAGTGACGTTTCTGTAAGTCACCCTAAAAGCTATCCTCTTGTTAATCGCCTGCTTCCTCTAGGGCTGGTGTCACTCAGCACAAATTAGGACACGTATGTATACTTTTTTTTTTTTTTTTTTGTGAAAATAGGTGCCTGTCTTTCTCTTATGAAAGAAAACACTATCTTTTCCCAATTCTTAAAAAAAAAAATGTAGGAACAAAGAACAATTCAGCATTTTTGTTTATAATCTGAATTTTCTTAACTGACAGCTTGTTTACTGGAGTTTGCTAGTGTTTTAGTATTTACAAAAATAATTTCACAGTACTGAGACAGACATTTCTCTCAATTCTACTAAGACAATGAATGTTTTAACTGACTATTCCATAAGCACTTACTGAACTATCATGATCCATCAAAGGCCAGATTTTTCTTCCCTTAGGCCAAATTCTTATTCCTTTATTCCCTGTGATTACTCGTTTATTCCTCAAGGACTCTCAGTTTCTTGAATGTCATCTAATTCTCATGGTTAGAGCACATAGATAAGCACAGGGCTGAATTTTAGCAAAATAGAAGAGGAATCATAGAATATCAGGGAGGAACATCAGTAGTAGGAGCGGCACTATTTTTCTCTTCCTGCAGGGTACCAAATCTAGTCCAGGGAAAAAAGTGAGAGTTCACTGGGGAATCACAAATGGTTTATAGATTATTTCAAACAACAAGTATAAAAATATTATCCAGACAACACTGATATATGATTTAATTCAATATTTATTTATTTATCATTTAGTTGTATTATCATAGCATCTAGGGCTATGTCTACACTACAGAAAGTTAGGTCAACTTTGTTAAATCAACTTAATAAGGTCGACCTAAAGTCAACCTAACAAAGTGGTTTCCCTGAAGAGGGACTTAGTAAGTCAACCTAACTGCCCTTAGGTCGACCTGATAAAGTGGACTTAAGCATCCACACTGTGCTTAGGTTGACCTAAGGAGGTGACTTAAGGGTTAGGTCGACCTAACCAGAGGTTCTTATTAAGTCGACCTAAGCTTTCATTAAGTCGACAAAGAATTTCTTAAATCGACTTAATGAAACCCTGGTGTGAACAGGGACTAAGTTAGGTCAACTTAAGCCTCCTTAAATTGATCTAACTTGCAAGTGTAGACATAGCCTAGGAGCCTTAATCATGGAGAAGGATCTCATCTTGTTAGGCACTGTACAAACAGAAGAAAACAACTGTAATAGTAAGCAGAAGTTGCTAAGGTGATGAGTGGGTTATTTTGCTAACCCATCGCTGCAGCTTTAAAAACTATATTAGGCAACAAAAATAAATGAAATGAGATTGGAGGATCCCATCCTAATCTCCTTTTATGCACATCATAAATCTTTCTCACTATTCAGAATGCCCAAATGTCCCTCTCAGAAAAAGTCTCAAAACACAAGGTAGTTGTAGGTCGGCACAGTGGCATATTAGGAAAGCTATATGGGGAGGCATAAGCAATTTCTTCCCATACATGCCATGTCTCACTAATATGAATCTGACTTAGGCCCCAGTGGACAATCAAAAGCTGTACTGCCAGAGCTCATAGATTTTTAGAACAAGCTGACATGTTTCCCTGCTCAAAACTGTCTCCTTGAGATAAAAATCTTCTAAATTTCACAGCTTATTATACCTCTTAGTGAAGCAGTCCTCAGTTGATGGAGTGATATTTACACAGTGGTGCTATGCTCTGGTCCACCCTGAAATATTAGGCTGGCTTAGAAATATTGCTCGGGGCTGTGAAAAAATGTCATGCTCTGATCACCATAGTTAGGCTGACTTACATTCTGGTGTAGATGCAGCTAAGTAGACTGAAGAATTCTTCCATCAACCTAGTTATCTTTTCTCAGACTGGTGGCTTAATGGAAAACCACTTCTCACAATGTAGGGAGATTCTACATAGCTGGGCTACAATGGCAGGGGTGCAAGATCATAACTATGCTGGTATAGTGTAGACATTGCCAATCTGTATCTTTATAGGAGGCTGCAAGAATGCGTCTTCACTGGCGTGTTTTACTTCAAATTAACTGTTTGCTAGTTAATATGTGCACAAAGACTAGCATAGACCCTCCTGAAATCTTTGTTCAAAACTACAAATGTTTGTTGTTTGTCCTGTAGTAAACCACAAAAGTTTGTAAAGCTTGGGAAAATTTTTTGTTGAGTCCACAGTAGCCTTTACAAACAAGGTAAGTACCTCTAGTTAACTAACAGTCAATTACATGAAGGCAAAAAATTCTAAAATAACCATATCTCAAGGAGTTCGAACAGTAGGTGAAAACCAAAAACAATAGGAAGTGGTACACTTAACACTTACTAACACGCACATGTTGATTGCTTTTTCTCTTACGATGTCATTGCCCTTAGTGTGTAGATTGTACCAATTTATGCCATCGTACAATTTACACTATCTTTACATTGTCTCTGAAATTCCCCGCCACCTCTCTGCCCCATATGCACATTACATTCTACTACTAATAATTAGATGTTTCATAGTATTTTATATGATCAAAGCCCAGTATAAAAGTTAATTAATTTTCACAAGCTGACTGCTAGGCAAGAATTACCTTTCTGTTAGTACAGATGAAGAAAATTGAGGCACACAGATATTTAAGTTCTAACCAAAGACTCAAAGGCTATATATACATTTACAAAGTTAAGTCGACTTAACAAGGTCGACTTTAAGTAGACTTAACAAGGTCGACCTTATTAAGTCAATTTAACAAATTGACTATACTTTAAGTTGACTTTGTTAAGTTGACTTAGCAGCAGACATAGCCATGATATTGGCTTTAAGCCTTAATAAAGTCGATTTAGCATTAATCCCCGTCTACACTGGCCTTAAGTAAACTTAAGGAGTCAATTTAAGGCTTAAGTCGACCTAAAAGGAGATGTTATTAAGTCAACTTAAGCTTTCCTTAAGTCGACTTAAGGAAATGCTTAAGTTGATTTAAGAAAAGCCCAGTGTGGACGCGGCTTTGTTTAGGTCGACTTAAGCATCCTTAAGTCAACCTAACTTGCCAGTGTAGACGCACCCAAATAGTCTTCAGTGGGCTTTGGCTCAAGCCGTAAGTAATTTATCGAAGGGTATTCAGTGAGCACAAAATTTTCTGTGGTGAGCTGGAACTTGGAAAACACAGAACACATGTGATGCCTGATGTCATCTATGGATAACCATACTCAGTAAATCCAATTTAAAATAAAAGTTTCTGATTCTCAGCCCCATACTTATTCTTCTAAATTGTGATATATCTTTGAGTAATTAATTCATTTGATCTTTTACACTTTAAACTCTCAGCACACCTTTCATCAGCTTTTTGGGGGGCACATAAAAAACTGACACCAGTTCTCAACATATATCTCTAATGTCAGTAAACCAGAGTGAATTAAAGTAAATTTCAATGAGATAATTCATGCTCAAATCAGCAGGCCTCAGTAAACAAAATATGGTTTACAATGTGTTCTTTATTGCATATAATCTTCATGTTCAGGTCACAAAAACAAACAGAAAAATCTCAAAATTCAGGTCAGTTGTAAGATACTAACAAAAAGCCTTACAGGTCTTGTGACTATCTAAATGGTCTTGTAAGATTAGTCCTGAATCAGCAGGGTACTTGAAGACATACCCATCTGTAAGTGAATGTGTAGCTCCAGCAAAGTCAATGGAACTGCTCATTTCTTTATGCGCTGAAGTACTTTGCTGAACTAGTGCCCTAATAAGCACATTTCTCTGTTTAGTTACATTTTACTCTAGTTTTGATTGTATGCCTACTTTTTATTTCTTTATATAGCTTTATTTAGATCCTCATAAAAGCACATATTTTCCTGAGCCTTAGACACTAACATCTGAAGTCCTTATAGAACCAAAGCAGCTGCACATACCCTTCTAACTTGCCCCCAAATACATACAAATACCGCACCAGGTAGCAAGCCATTTACAAATCAAATCAAAATCTCCCCTTACTTTCAAATTTCAAGAAGAAACCCTTTCCTCAGTCAACTTAGTTCTCCTCCAGTGTTTATGGCAAAAGCTGGTTTTGCAGCACACCTTGAAGATGAATACATTCCAGCAATTTTGGCACAAGTGAGCAGGAAGAATGTATTCTAAAGTTATGGGGCTCTTGTGGAGAATCACCTCCAGCAGCTCCCTCTCTTTTATACCAAGGCAATTTCACTGTTCTAGGCAACATAACAATTAGATTGCTGGCAGCCATTGGCCGTTTGTCTACATCAGCCCTCCCACTGTTGCTGCCACTGGTGGAGTGGCAATAATGAAAGCAACTGTAGGAAAATAAAAGTCTACAAAGCGGTAGGCTACATGCTACATACATACCTCTTAGTGAAGAGAAGGAAATATTATTGCTTGAGTCATTTAAAAGTAGGCTGAGCAAAGCACTGGGAAATATATTGTTGTGCTCAGCCCTTTTCAGGCAAGGGGATAGCTTAGATGACCCTGATAGGTCTTTTCCATAGCTCATGTTTACGATTCTATGTAAAGAAAGGATATTAATATATCACGAAGAACCTGTTGCTACCTGGCAAGACTTTATTATTCAGTAAATCAATGTAATGGTTATAACCATATATTTTCAAATTTAATACATATTCTACTCACCTAGTATTAAAAGCACTATAAGTAACATCTTATTTACTACAGGAGCTACACATCATAGATCAGTTAGTTCTTTGGAATAAGTATCAGCAGTCCCAGGAGTAATTGCTTTAAACAGCTGACAGCACTTTTGCTTGTAGAGAGCTTTCCTAAGTATCTTGATCTAATAAAAGTAACAATCAGCCACCTAAAACAAGCTTTTGCCTCGTAGCAATCAGATAAAATACTATCATTTGATTCTGTAAAAGACCCTTAGTGTTGATGCATTTCAAAAGAAGACATCTTCAAATGCACATCTGGGTCAAAGAAAATGTTATGGCTGAATAACTGTCCTGCCCCCTCCCCCAGTCATATGACTCTATGTAGCTTCATTTCAGCAGCTTTGTTTCAGATTGCAGGAAATGTTATCTGCAATTTTGAAAGAGAAGGCAGTGTGGTGTTTTACATCAACATAAACTTCTGTATAACTTCTTTCATGGATGAAAGCACAAGCTGGAAATCTGAAGAGCTAAGTTCTATTCCCTGGTTTTGTACAAAATACCAGGGACCTTTCAGTATCTCACTTCCCCAGCTATAAAAAATGGGGCTAATAATGATTCCCCAATGTGTAATGCATTTTGAGATTTTTAGATAAAAGGCACTGTAAACTGGAGTATCAGGAACAGGATGAAATTTAATAATGGGAAGTGCAAGGTCATGCATTTAGGGACAAACAACAAGCATTTTTCCTATAAGTTGGGGACACATCAGTTGGAACAGACTGAGGAGGAGAAGGATCTGGGAGTACTGGTTGATCATAGGATGACTATGAGCCGCCAATGTGATGTGGCTGTGAAAAAAGCTAATGCGGTTCTAGGATGTATCAGGAGAGGTATTTCAAGTAGAGACAGGGAGGTGTTAGTGCTGCTGTACAAGGCACTGGTGAGACCCCATCTGGAATACTGTGTTCAGTTCTGGTCCCCAATGTTTAAAAAGGATGAATTCAAATTGCAACAGGTGCAGAGAAGGGCTACAAGGATGGTCTGTGGAGTGGAAAACCTGCCTTATGAGTGGAGACTCAAGAAGCTTGGCTTGTTTAGCTTAACCAAAAGAAGGCTGAGGGGGGATATGATTGCTGTCTATAAATACATCAGAGGGATTAACATCAGGGAGGGAGAGGAATTATTTGAGTACAGCACCAATGTGGACACCAGAACAAATGGTTATAAACTGTCCATCAAGAAATGTAGGCTTGAAATTAGACGCAGGTTTCTAACCATTAGAGGTGTAAAGTTCTGGAATAACCTTCCAAGGGGAATTGTGGGGGCAAAAACCATAACTGCTTTCAAATCTGAGCTTGATAAATTTATGGAGGGGATGGTATGATTAGCCTATTTTGGAAATTGACTGATATTTGGCTACGTGTGGTGGATTTACAAGTGGCCTAAGAGGGGAGAGTACGTGGGGTGGGTTCTGAGTTATTACAGAGAATTGTTTCTTGGATAACTGGCTGTTGAGACTTGCCCACCTGCTCAGGGTTTAACTGATCGCCATATTTGGGGTCGGGAAGGAATTTTCCCCCAGGGCTGATTGGCCTGGGCTCTGGGGATTTTTTGCCTTCCTCTGTAGCACAGGGCATGGTTCACCTACCGGTGAATTCTCTGTATCTTAAGTCCTTAAATCATGATTTAAGGAGGTAAATAACTCAGTCATAGGTTGGTGGCCTATTGCAGGAGTGGGTGGGTGCAGTCTTAAGGCCTGCATTTTGCAGGAGGTCAGACTAGATAATTGTACTGGTCCCTTCTGACCTTAAAGTCTATGAGTCTTTCTACTAGGTTATTGTGCAATTTAGAAGGCACCATGGAAAGCATAGTGATCCTTATATTTATTATATGCACATAATATGTGATCCACAGATACTTAGCCTAGTGTCCATATATTCCCATGGGACACACAGCACTTGCTTCTAGCCTTCATGAAAGTGTGACTGGTGAAACCCCTCCTTTTGGGTTTGTCTTGTTTAAGATAAAATGTGTGGTGTTAGAACTTGGTAGCAAACATGTTCTAACACACACATTCTAAAATTCTAGTGTGAACGAAGCAGTGTGGAGCTTTTAACTGCCAGCTGATCAGACTGAATTCAACTAACTTAGCATGCACTAACATATAACTTACTTTACTAGTGTAGACCTGTAATTTAGAAATTTCTAGCTAACATGGTCAATTTTTTTTTTAAAGTCACATGCTACCTTTTAATTCTAATCAAGACCAATAATTAGTGATTCAGCCATGCAAGTGTTTATTAGGCACACACCACCTACAATTTTGATCATTACAGCTAAGTCATTTCTCCAAATGCCATAATGTAAATGCAATCACATCAACACAAGAATGCTTCCATTGACTTAGCTGCTTACACTGGGGAAAGATGGATTATTTACAATGATGGGAAAAAAACTCTATCATTGCTGTAGGAATGGTATTATTAGTAGTAAAATTATGGTGCTACAGGAGTGTAACTGAGCACCATAGCTGTACTACAGTGCCCATAGTGTAGCCCTGACCTGATGTTTCTGGCAAAGCTTTCTTCTTACTTTACTCAGTTATGATGTATTGCTTGTTTCTATCTATGATGTGTTCAGTTGCCAATGTTGTAGGTACATCATGAAAAGTACATAAATAACTAGATTTGAATCTTAAGGGATTTTAGTTAAATCAGGTATTTCAAAGCCTAAGTGCTCAAGTGTAGGGCCATGAAATTCACCAGAATACATCCTAGTATCTCCATTCAAAGAGCCGCACAGAATGTAACCAAATATATGGAACAATAGACAAGATTAAAAACAAATTAAGTAATTAAATTTATTTATTGATATTTGAAAAATGTAAAGGAATGGGGACAATAAAGCAAATGTTAAATAATGCCTTAGAAGCCCTAAAGCACTTAATTAAGCTTATCTTATAAAATATGACTTACATTTTGAACTAGCTTTTCAAACCTATTTTGCTATTAACACTTGATTTCCATTTAACACAAGCAACTTGTGTCTCAGTAATATGAAGAAAATAAAAATTATGAAATTTGATATACAAGTTAATGAAGCTTTGAGGGAACAAATGTGTGCATTTTGCTCCACAACCAGTAAATTTCAGGGTGTGGCATTTAATTAGTTTAACATTGTGTAACAATTCTTGATGGAAATGCATCAGTGCTACCTGACAAATGCAAGGTATTTACGCTAAGTTTCCTGGTAGTGTAAAGAGAAAGCAGAAGTTAACTGTAAAACATCTCACTCTAGGGTGTTCAAACAAGCAAGCTAGCAAGCTTTATTCCCCAAAGCTAAATGGATAAGGCTGACATTTTTTAAAGGTTAATAGCACCCAGAGGTGCACTCAACTTCTCATTGACAAAAATAAGAATGACCAGTTGTGATGGGAAAAGAACAAATTATTGGTGGCCATCCTTCAGGGATATAGACCCTCCAGTACTGCATGTTCTTCAACTACTATGATGAAAACTGCTTTTGAAAGTGTCTCAAAGTACAGCTGACAAGATACACATGAGGCGGTATGTGCCACCAGATTCTGCTAGAGCAGAGTTTATAAGCAGACTGCTGCTAAATTAGTCTCCTGTCTAGAGCTATGTGCATTTTTTTGTCAAAACTTTATTTTTTTCGCCTAAAATGCTGATTCAGCAACACTGCAACATTTATGCACTCTGCATAAAACCTATCCTCGTAAGTTCCTAAAGACATTAAAGATTTCCCCACGTTTTCTTCCACTACAGCGTTAGTGGAAGTATTTTGTAGTCAGTCATGTTATTTTTCCTCACCTTGACTATATGCTGCAAATAATCTGTTTCCTTTAGTCCTAATTTGCCACATCATATTGTCCTGATAGTTCAGAGTGGAAAAAATAGAAACCACATACAAGTTCAAAGTGCAGGTATTTTCTCCCCACAACTCCTTGTTTTATTATTAAGTGTTCCACCATTAAAATTTGTATTTTTTTTCTTTGTCTATATGTGATGCTGATGTGCACTTTAAGGAGGGAGAATGGCTCTTTATTACAGCACAAGACTGGTTATCACAAGAACTTGGCCTAAGTTTTAAATGTGACATGATTTTGGATGCCTCAGTTTTTGTTGCCCAAACTGAGGCCACACAGGGTTTGATTTCTAGAAAGTGTTGGGCAGCCAGCTGTCTAAACTAGACCCACTGAATACCTTGCAATTTGGACTCCAAAAATCAAAATCACTAGCCACTTTTGAAAATTTGGACTCTGGGTTCTGTTTCTCAGTCTGCCATTAACTACTTGTGCAACCTTGGCTGAACCATTTAACGTCTCTCTACCTCAGTTTTCTGATCTATAAAATAAGAATTGGAGTAGTTTCTTATTTTTCCCAAAGATGGTATGAATATTAATTTGTGTCCATAAAGCACTGTGAGACCCTGGAATGGAAAGTGCAAAGCATTATAATTTATTCTATTGTGCCTCTTATCAGTATGATGTGCAGAAGAATCCATTAAAATTCAAAAGTTTGCCAACAATAACCAGATGGTCACTACAGATCCCTCCAGTTCTAAAAGTAGCAATTGGATATAGGGCTATGAGCTAACTGTGAGCTACTGCTGCCTGTTTAATGGCAGCCATTGCAAATGTCTTTATCTGACCCAATGTAATTCTCCCTATCAACCAATATTAACATTACAAAACTGCACTGTGTTATTATGAGCACATGGGGAAAATGAGAATTGCAAGGCCTCAGTGTTGCACAGAGCTCTGTGCAGGAGAATCTTTGTGTGGAATTTACTGCAGGATCAATGCCTGAGAAAATACCCAACCCAGCAAACGTAAGTAAAGTATAAATTGTTCATTCTGAATTTCCAATGAGAAAATGTTTGCATCTCTGATAACATATTTCTGTGTTACAAACAGAGACACGGCTACCCCTTTGGAACATGTGTGTGTTGATTCTCTAAACATATGCCTTTGTTCTTCCTCTTTCTATAATGTGGAAGACCACTTAGGGCATGTACTATATAGAAAACTCCACAGCATTAATCAGTGGAGACATGTCAAAGTGGCCTTCCACATTGTGGAAACCTGCGTAAGGCTGCAGAAGCCTTAAAACTTTAGTTTCCTCGTGTGTATAGGTTTCAGTAGTGCAGAGGATTATTCTATTTTCGTTAAAATTGAGGCCTTAAAGAATAATATGAAGCTTTTACTCAGGTCAGATATGATCTGTATATTTACATTGTTTAGCTTAGTTCAAATTTGTTAGGCAGCAAATGGCAGAGTTTATTTAATGAAAGTTATGGGGACAAATGTACTAACAATGTGATTAAAACATTCAGCCTTCAAAATTAATGCATGCAGTACATTTTTTGTAACGCTTTATCCTAAGTGTCCATTATCCAGTGCTTAACTAAAGCTACATAAAAATGAAATATTTACAGAAATACATGTAAATTGCACATGAATACCCAATGAATTCATTACATTGTGACACTTAAAATGTTAGCTATTTAAATATATATGTGTATATATAGAGAGAATAGCCAGACAAAAAATACAATTTAACATTTTTCAAACATCAATGAAACCATTTACTGTCACTTTAGAAGCATTAAAGACAGGACTGGGATGGAATTTTAATTTTTTTGTACCATTGCTAGACTCCCTATAATCCACAAAGTGCATTATCAAGGCATTTTATTACCTTTTACAATTAGCAATAGGAATAGAGTATTAGTGGAGATGGACTTCTGTTGCATATTAGTAAATAAGTATTAATCCAGTATTAAGATTTAAAACAAACAAACAAACCAACCTGATAAGGTGTGGTGTGAGAGGAGAGGGAGAGGTATGGTGATACACTTCTCCCTGGGGTTTCTCATGTTTAGCATTAAGAATAAACCCAGTGAAACTAAGAATTTTGTTTATCTTTTCTCTGCTGGAAAACAGCAACTGAACATATAATGTTGTGGAATCTCCATTTCCATTCTCATTTCTATCCTATAGCCTTTTCTCAATTACTGTTTCAATTAAATATGATGTACTCAAGATGGGTATTCAAATAAATGTAACACAATGAAATGCTGGGTTACTCATTAGGTTAACCTCACTAGCATAAGATTAATATAGTGATAAATAGAGTGAACTGTCTTTAAATGATTACAAAATCAAAGAGCTAACTAAAAAGAACTCCAATTGCTAATTAAAATAGAAAGTAATTCTAATTTTGAAAGGTATTTAATGTCATATGACAGCTCTGTGTCTAGTCTTTAATTAAAAAAAACCCGTATTTCTCTGATATTTTAAAATAAAATATTAATATAGCTTGTATCAAATATCATCATATGTATCTGTAATTTATGGTGGTGAAGTATTTTCTCAAATAAAACCTCTGTAATGAACCTATGGTTTCATGTGGGAGAAGAACATGTGGCAGGGTAGATCATTATCTCTGCCTTTGCCGAGAGACAGCAAAAATCCTATGTATTGCTGCGGGAGAGGATTGAAGAAAGGGGAGTGCCATCTATGAGGCAACTCTCACCCCACTGAAGCCTTTCGGTGTGGGTTCAGAGGGATTAGAACACATGACAAGGAAGGGGATGGAGACAAAGGCACCATTCACATAACCCCGATTAAGCTCTGTGATAAGCCTAAACCAGCATTCATTCTCTTCCACACTTTAGAAACACTCTGGGGAATTCTGAAAACACTGGCTCACATTGGAGTCCCTAGCACTATGATTCTGAATGAGCCATGGTGCCAATGTGCCATAGGGAGAAAGAAGAGGGTTGCCAGGGACAAAGCCAATGTAGAAGCTTAGGATCTTTGTGTGAATCACCCTGCCTTCTGTGAATGCCTTCATAACAACCAGCTGGTTGGTGAGGCTAAACCCTCTACTCATTCCACAGCTGGAAGTAAACTCACCTTCTGAGAGAAAACATGCCAGCAAAAGTTCCAGAGTTTCCAGTTTCCCATGCAAGTATTTCCCAAATACAGAGATAATCTGAGCTATAGGTAGGTTGTTCTGTGCGATTTACTCTCATCACTTGGCCCCTGCCATTTGAACACCCTCTCAATGCTATCTAGCTTTCACCAACAATTGGTCAGCTTCTCACCAAAGTGTCCCTGTTAGGAATGGGCTTCTTAATCCTATTCAGAAGATTTGGAGAGTCAGGGTAAAGTTCTGGGAATATAGGGTCAGGGAATATAAGGTCTGGGAATATAGAGTCAGAGTAAAGTTCTGGACTTGACTTTGAACATAGACTTCAAACCTGCCAGTTCCTCCATTACAGAGCTACCAAGGTATCTATTAAAATATTGATTTTGAACAGCTACACTGTAAAAAAAAAAAAAAAGCGCAGAACTCTTCTTAGAGAGAACCAATTCACTGTACTGGAAAAATTCTTCCCTTCCATGTGTCTCCCACTATAGTCAATAGGAGCCATGTGCAATGATAGTGCTGGGTTAGGGGGAGCTCATCTGGCTTTTGTTTTCATCACTGATGTATGTAACAGAGACAGGGTACTGGGAGCTGAACCAATCCCCTGCCACTGGTGCCCTAATTAGTAGGGATAGAAGAAGACTGTGTAAATCCTGCAGAGGATGAACTGATGAGGAGCAGCTGTGGGGTTTGTTAACCCAGACTCCATAAGAGCTCACAGGGGAAAAGTGCAGCCAGCCTAGGGAGAAGCTGCAGTGGAGAGTGAGCTTCCTTTGACTCATGGCTGGAGCAGTGAGTCCTCTGAGGCTGCTAAGCCTGTGTATATACCAGTAGCTGGCGGTGGATTAAGTGATGTAAATAATGGAACTACAAAACTGAGGTCTGTAGATGCAGAAATTTAATACCTCTCTTTACCATCAATCAACTTTTTCCATACCAAACAGGATATAGTCAAATTCCAAAGGGGTAGCCGTGTTAGTCTATTCTAGAAAGACAACAGAGTCCTGTGGCACTTTTAAAGACTAACAGATTTATTTATCGCATGAGGTTTCGTGGGAGAAAATCTGACGAAGTGGGATTTTCTCCCACGAAAGCTCATGCGATAAATAAATCTGTTAGTCTTTAAAAGTGAAACAGGATATTGTCAGTGTTGCTACTTTTATGATATGAGGTTTCTTGTCTGTGCAGGTCTTTGATGGACCTTTCACTCTGACTACTAGTCCCCTTGCCACCTAGAGTACAGCTCAGCAGCTGGCCCCCAGAAATAAACACGTTTGGTACATGCCGCTCTTTTCTCACCTTGTCATCATTAACTTGGTGGACTGCCAGTGGGTTTGAGATAGAGTTTTCCTTCTCTTAGATAGGCTACCACTCAACCTGAAGAGCCCCCCACTTACCCTGAGCTACCTGGTTATTTTAAACCTGCTATAGTTGCCTTTTAATAAAACACCAAGTAATGGAGAGTTTGGCTGTCAAAAGCTCTCATAGATGCAGATGATATGGGAAGGTTTTGAAAGCTCATTCCCAACTCTCCCTGGCCTTAACAGTCTTATACATATATAATGAAAACAAACAAAATGATTCAGGCAAGAACACACCCAATTACAAACCTATCATTTGAATTATTTTTAGGAGATTTTCAGTGGAAGTGCAATAGGAGTTCTTCATATTTAAACTGATTCAACTGGAATACTTGAGAGGGAATTTTTAAATATATCTTACCTCTGAGAAGATAACAGCTGCAGACAACTGGTAATACTCCATTACCATCAACTGGACACTTATAGGAATGCATCACTGATCAAAGATGCTATCTGATTCTCCTGGAGTTGTTAGGTAACCAATGAAGCCAGAGCAGAACCATATCCTGGAGAACTTGTTGGAAGGTTATAGAAGAAGGAGACTAGCCTACTCAGTCTCTCCTGACCATTTCTTCTATGCAACTGAAGCAGATGGACATTATCAAAATCTGCTCCAGGACGGACAAGAATTAAATATGTGTATTTGAACTAGAGCACAAGATAAAGTGTGCATAAATTACCTGCTGACCTGTTTAACCTTAATTCTTCTTAACCTACCTCATCTGAGAAGTCGTATTACTTGACCATAAATATCAGGATAAATGTTTGTGGGGTTTTTGAACCTATTTATTAATCCAAGAAACAATATTGGTTGCCTTTTATTTTTTTTATTCTGAACTGTATATTTTTGTGTGCCCCTTTAAATATTCTTTTAACAGTTATTGAGAAATGTTGCTTGTGAATGAATGAATATTATTTTGTTAATACCAATTAAGTGACCTGATCTAAGATTACTGCCTGAGTAATAAATAGCTTACTGACAGAACTGTCAGTGTTTAAATAGTGGGCAATATCATCTGCCACAAATCCAAAAGAGCTTATACAAGTTTATAATTAGCCTGTAATACATTTTTAATGAATAAAAATTTGTCAATTTAGCTTGCTGGTTTCTCCCTAAAATGAACTGTTACCCTAATATGTACTAATCATTAGGCACTCTTGTCTTCCCTACATTAAGCAGCATTAGATAACTGTCTGTTTTCCCATTAACCCAGAGAGAAAAGGTTCAGCAGCCAAAGTTACTGCATTGGTTTCCTTTTACAGATACTCATCATACCCTTCCCAATGTATCAATACATTTCTTTTTCATGCATCACATAACCAACTAGTATGTTCAGCTGAAAGCCTTCTGGTCTCTTCAATCTTGTTTCTCTGTGTCTCTTTAAAAATATTTGTGAAATGCAAATGTAATCCCAGTATAGGAAGATTAATTCATTGCAGCCATACGGAATTCCAAAGACATTTCACATACTAGAGATTTAGATATGGCTCTTTTAGAAGTTCGTCTGTATACTTCTGAATGTTCATATAGTATTACATATCTAACTGGAGATGCCTTTATATTTATTCTATCTGCTGAACTGTGGAGGAAGTAGTTGTATGCTAAAGAACTTGTATTTTAAATCAATTGCAAATTAATAGTCCTAGCCTGCAACCTTCATCCACACGAATAATTCTTCTTCATGCAAGGAAGGATTGGAACCTAATTAATATATTCTAATTCCTCGCTCAAGTCTCCACTGGTAGTTTATATTTGATCTCATTCTCTGATGCAGATTCCTTGTTGTACTTACCACAGAGGTTTGGTTTCTAGCAGCAATCCTATTATAAACCACTATTTACCATGGGATTATATTTTTATAAAAATTCCCATCAGGCTGAGTCTAGGCATATGACCAAAAATATTTTTAATTAAACAGGCTAATTATATATAGCTCATATATATATATACACACACACACACACACACACACACACACACACGAGAGAGAGAGAGAGAGAGAGAGAGAGAGGGTTCTTGTGAAGGCCAGGCAGCACAGATAAGGCAGCCTGCAGGTAAACATCGGCTGCAGGGGAACACGCACACAGAAGGCTGAGAGACTGGTGAAGGCCAGTTTCTAAGCATCCTGTTGCAAACATGCTAGCTCCCACTCCCCTAAATATAAGCAATGAGAAACTACAGATGAGGTGGCAGAATCTTCTTGGTAGATTAACAGGGTATAAAAAAGGGAAACCAGACACCAGGTTTGAGCCACAACTGGACGGAACAAACCACCCGTGAGTCAGAATCTCTCACCACCCAGGGTGCTCCTGAGAAGGCAGGCAGGTAATCCCTGATAGGAGTAGAGGAATCGCTGTTCGTTGTATTGTCCCTGGCCCACTTGTGATATTGTTTCTGATACTAATGAAGCCATGGGTGTTCGGACTTAATCCTTGGCCTCCTGGAGTCATTAACTAAAACCAATCCAGGTCTCACAATTCTCATCTCAGTTATACCACTATAAATCTAGAGTACCACCACTGACTTCCCCAGATTTACTGGTATAGCTGTGATATGTATCTAGGCCTAATTCCTTTTTCCACAAAAATGTTGAAGGCCATGAGTTAAAATATGAGTAGGGCCCCATAAATAGTTTATTTAAACAGTTACAGTGGAGGGTTACTTTGTCCAGACAGTTGCCTACTGTCCCTTCAGATCATCATCTTAATAGTCAAAACCAAGGTTCTTCCTAGACCACAGTGTGAACTCTCTGCCCATTTCTGCACAGAATCTACTGCAGATAGTTGTTCCTTCACTGGAGGCATTCATCTTCTGGCTGGGGGGAGGATGTTTCAAAGGGAGCAGTGGGGATAAAAAACCTAACTGACTTTAAGATTGAGCTTGATAAATTTATGGAGGGGATGGTATGATGAAACAGCTAGTAGCAAATATCTCCAATGACCAGTGATAGGACACTAGATGGGGAAGGCTGTGAGTCAGCTACACAGAGTTCTTTCCCCTGTGTATGGCTGGGGGTCTTGCCCCCATGCTCATTGGCTAACTTTTTCACTAGGAGTGTGGTGAAGCATTGGAATGGGACACTTAGGGAGGTGGTCTAGGAATCTCCAGCGTTAGAGGTTTTGAAATTGTGATTTGACAGAGTTCTGATTAAGATGATTTAGTTGGGGTTGGTCCTGATTTGAGCAGTGGGTTGGACTAAATGACCTCTTGAGGTCTCTTATTAGAGTATATTCTCTTATTCTAGTTGTTCACTATATTTGGGGGCACTTCAGATTGGCAGAGACTATGTACAGTTTTCACCTTTCTCTGTTGCAGAGGGAACGGGTCACTTGCAGTTTCAGTTAATGTAAATGGTGGATTCTCTGTAACTTGAAGTCCATGTTTGCAGGACTTCAATAACTCAGCCAGAGATTAGAAGTCTATTACAGGAGTGGGTCGGTGAGATTCAGTGGTCTGCAATGTGCAGGAGGGCAAACTAGATGATCATGATGGTTCTTTCTGACCATAAATTTTGAGTCTATATTGTATTTTCTCCTTACCCCTAGGATTCTAGGCCTTCCTCCTCTCTTCTTCCCACACCCTTCCAACTCCATGGAGATGAAAGGGGACTTCCTTGGAGACCATTACTCTTTCTCCTGGCTTGGGAGAAGATGCTTCCCCTCTCCCCCCCCCCCCCCCACATGAGAACGTTGGGAGATGACATTCATTCTTAAAAGGGCAGTACTTCATGGAATTCTTTGTAGTGGAACATCAGCCCCTGTTGAAAGAAAAACATTTTGGTTATAAAGAAAAGTGGGATGAAATGACCATTTATCCGTAAAAAATAATTAAAATATAGTCAGTGCACAAGACTTGAGTGATTTTAACTATATGGGAAATTGGAAGTTTGGGTTTTTCTGTTAATGAGATAACTTGGATAATAGAAAGCTCCAATGCTGAGTGATACATTTCTTAAAGGGCCTCTCTTTAAAAAAAAAATCTTTAATTCATTATGTTTTTAATTGTAAATTCTCAAACAATGTATTTTGTACTCAAAGAGTAAGACAATTTTGGGGAGCATATGCTGTATTTTTCACACAAAATGAAGTGATTGAATCCCCACCTCAAGCACAAAATTCAGCTCATGCTTAATTATGGAATTGTGACTGATTTTTCATAATGAAACCCATAAGATAAGATAAGCATCTCAAATATTTTACAGTTTGCTTCTTTCTAGTTCTCTGCAGAGGAGAGGAGAGGGAAGAGATCTCTCTACACACAGATCCAGTTGGTTCTGATAACCAGCCACTTGCCCCTGCATCTTCTTCCTATACCTGCTTATACCACCTCTGTTAATGGACCAGTTTGCTCATTAGACCTCACCCCAGCCTATACTTATCCACAAATTAGGACCAGTCATGTCAATCCTAGGGGAGAATTAATTTGTGTTTCAGGGAGCAGCGTGTTCACTTACCTGTTATTTGCCAGCCTTCTGTCACAGAAGGCAACATTTTAACTACTGGAAGTGCCACGTCTAATTTACAAAATGCTTAACTTTGAATACACTAAGAAGAAGAATGATATATATGGTGTATTTTTATACAGGTACAGATTAGCTCTCAGCAAGTCACTTTACTCAATTTTTATGTTTTAAATTTTAACTCAGCTAGCTTTTTTTCCTTGGCAGATTACCCAGAACTTTACATTTTGGAAAGAGATTTAAATTCAGCTCTTAAGTCTATACTGAATAAATCCATTTCTGTCTCAAGAGAAATCCATAAATGGCTAAAATCAATCCATCACTTTCTCCCAGAATTAAGGTTAACTGATTATGGAAATTCTTGTAGCTCAATATAAAGATTTTACTATTTTAATTTTTTACATAATTCCTATACAAGGTCTAATTTAACATCTAATTCACGGAGGAGCAATATAGGAAATTGTACATTTAATTCTATTCATTTTGAACTATTCCAGTATCCTGTATATTTACCCACCAAAATCTCTTCAGAAGATCAAAGATAGTTGTTCAATAACATCCTTTTGAGTTTATTAAAAACTGTGAAATATGTTCAGAAAAATGTTTCTTTTGCTATTTTGTTTAATTTCTCAGGACACAAATCTCTGTGGCGTCATTAGAAATATTGACGGCTAAGTCAAAACAGATATTA
Source organism: Pelusios castaneus (assembly GCA_007922175.1). Lineage (NCBI taxonomy): Eukaryota > Metazoa > Chordata > Testudines > Pelomedusidae > Pelusios > Pelusios castaneus. The sequence continues at coordinate 8,520,077 of ML685813.1, forward strand.
TCTTTCATTACATTAAAGAAACCCAACAACCACCTCTCACTTTCAAAAATCATAGACATATCTTGAAAATAAAGTGTTCTTTCAATTTGTCACAATGTAGGGGAGAGGCATCACCGAGTGCGCCTCCTGCAGTTGCAGTCTATCCCAGAGTCATTCTCTTTCTGAACCTAATACTCTGTCTATGATGCAAATCCTATAATATATTTTAATTAATATGTGCTGTTACAGTGAAGTGAAACTATTTTTTTCTAAGCCCGCAGAGATCAGCATTTAGATAAACACTCAACACATTTTTTCATTTTCTTTTGGTTTTCATAGTGTTCCTGTAAAAGGATCCAATGTGCACTCAAGTTAACTAAATATTCTGATTCAAGCAAATAATTCTGAAAGGGGAAAGAGGGAAGAGCAAAGTTTATATAGCTTAGAGCAGCGGTTCTCAATCACTGTGTCGAGACACATTACTGTGTCGGGACACAGAAGTGAGTGTGTCAGTGAGAGCCAGAGAGATGGCTGGATTCAGCCTCGGGGTCGATGGTGGGCTGGTGTATCCTGTAGGTCACGACACACCACCAAATTTGTCATGACCCACAAAAAGTTGAGAACCACTGGCTTAGAGCATACAAAAAAACACACTAAAATCTTAACAGGTTAAGATTTCTGAGCATTCAATCTAGGGAACATGCATTGTCAGACAAGACCTAGGTATTACCAAAATATGTTTCCCTAACAGTAAGTCCTCCATCATGATTGCTATTATTGATCTGTAGAGTCAGTAACTGAATCTATCTATGGAATTCAACAGAAGCTATCTTGATATTATATAGCCTCATCTTTGGACCTAAAAACATTAAATGTCATCTATGGGGTTACATCATTTTTATTTGAGCAGATGAGAGAGAAGAGTGCATCATTAACTTGTTTTTAAAATACATCCAAGACTAAACTATTGCACACTGAAAACTCCATTTCACGTCAAATTTTGTCTTCTGTTAGAAGAGAATAGATTTAATAACTTTTAAACAGCAAGGCATCAAATACCAGCATTAGAAATATTTAAATTAGACATTTGATATAAAATGTCTTGAGTCCCCAACAAATGCTATCAAGTTTTTATTGCCCACTTCAATGTACAGGGATATGTGAGTTGCATTTTATTTTAAGGTTCTTTCTTTGATGTGCAAATAAATAAAGTTCAGATAAGAAAATTCAATACAATTGGTGGGTACTTCAAGCCAGAGAATGAAACGGATGAAGTGAAGTTGTTTTATTTTGACAGGGGAAAATGTCACAAGGCATATTAAAAAAGAAATGTAATAATTGCAAGAAAATATACCTTAATCTCATTATAACAAGATACTGGAGAGAAAAGGATGGAAATAACATTTCAATATCTCTGCGAAGGGATTGCTGAAAACTGTGCACCGTAACTGCATTTTTAGCCTAGACACAGGTCCAGTGGTTGACCTTAAAACACTTTTCAGTTACCTGCGAGTTCACAAGCTCCAGACAAGTAGCCACAGGACTCCATGTTTGTTTTGCTATATTCCTTAGTAAATATTCTTTAGCTATAAGAAATACTGAGATGTTATCTAATTAGCTAATGCAATTACTGAATAGTCTTTTTTTAAAAAAAAGACTGTCTGCTATTGTCAGTTTTCTATTGTATTTTAAGCTGTCCAAAGCAGGATATAAGTAACAAATGTCCAGTTTGACATGTTATATGCAACTGTTCATAAAAATAAGATAAATACTGGTACAAAATGACTGTGTTTAAGGAAAAAGAACTAATTGGGGTCTTCTAAGCACCTAGTGAGGTCACATAATTGCTATAGCAACAGACAAAAGACGTGGTAAGAACAGACTGATGAAGCCATAATTGGAATCACTGGATAATTGGGTAATTTTGGTGGGAGGAGCTTGCCATCCCCTTTTAGACACTGCTTTTCTGGGAGTCACTTGATAATTATCTTAAGATAGTCAAAGGATTAAACAGTTTGAGGGAGCCAGTTTTACCATTATTTCTGACAACCATCCCTCCCACCAAAACTACTTAGAGCACACGATTTATTATAACAAATGAAAAGATCACCTTCAACCGATTTGGCTAAATAATGAGCGAAATTGGGGATATGACATCGACATCCTTCGTGTTCAACCTGGAATCCCCACTTGATATCTATGCTTTCCTATCTTCTTATTTTTGCCTTTCATCTCATAAGTATCTGGCTTAGCCAGCAAAAGCCTGTATTTATAAGAGTGCTAGGAGAATGTTACCAGAAAAAACAGGCTAAAATAATGTGCGTTTCCACCTTGGAAAATTTGTCAAGTGTTAGAGTAGCTAATAAGAACACATACTATGTCTGTGATTTTCCAGCTAAGTGCCAAATGAGAAAGGCTTGATCTACATTCAAAATTTTTATTAGCCTAGATATGTTGGTTCAGGTTGTGAAAATACCACCCCATTGACTGACATAGCTATGATGATAAAACCCTCAGTCTAAACAGTTATGCTGATAGAAGACTATTTCTGTCAACGAAGCTGACATAGTTCAGGGAAGCGGGGTTCCTATGCTGACAGAAAAACTATTGTTAGTCTGAGTTTACATTAGAGGGATATACCACCATAACTGTGTTGACATATGCTCCAAAGTGTAGATCTAGTCAAAGATACAAAGAGAAGTTGTACTTTCCTATCTTCTTGCTATACCTTTTCTCTCCCTTTAGGACTAGTTTATTTTATTTTGTTGAAAGAGAATAGGACCATACTTCAACTTCAACAGCTCAAGACAATCGATAACTTTTTGTCCTTTTCCAAAAGGACATTTAATGCTATTTTTAGTACTAACTGAAGGACAGGCAAGCAAGGGACATTTATGCTATAAAAGGCTCCATTGTACTAACATAGGGAATTATTAGGCAAGTGTTTTAATTCAATAATTTTGATGGGAGGAACTTGCTACTCTTTTTTTGGATATTGCTTTTCTGGGAGCCACTTGGCAAATAGATTAAGCTAGACTGTGGAATAAACATCATGAGGAAGCCAATTTCATCAACCAACATGGCTGGCAGCTCCCTCTGAAAGACATTAAAGATCGCCTTTTCTTAATAACTAGACAACAGCAGGTGCACAAAGTATCCTCTTAGTGTCTGCATTTACTATCACACAAACTCCATTGACTGTAATGTACGATGTTTTAATAATAATCTTGGAATTACTGCACTGATTTATCTAGAGAAGAGTCTGGTTGTAATTTAAAATGATTCATTTGTATGCAGTTGTGTCCGTTATTTTTATGCAACACCACAAACACCCAAGGAATGTGAAGTTATACTACCTGCTTTCAGTTTTAATTAATAAGACAGTGCAATGATTGATTTCCATGTATATCTTGCTATACTGATATGTGTCAAAGTATCGTACTTTAGCTGTTGTCTCCTCTTGCCAAATTACACAGATGAACTGTGATAGCTTTGCAATGATTCATTTGCTGACAAACTGCAAATCCCACGGGGCTGTGTGGTGTGTTTTTTTGTTTTTTTTTTTTCCAACAAGTGGCCCTGCATGTAGGGTGATCAGACAGCATGTGTGAAAAATTGGGACAAGGAGAAGTGGGTATTAGCCACCTATGGAAGAACAAACAAGGAGTCTGGTGGCACTTTTAAGGACTAACAAATTTATTTATCGCATGAGCTTTCATGGGAGAAAATCCCACTTCGACAGATGCATAAAGATGCTTATAGAATGGGAGCAAAATAAATGCAGGGAAGTGTAAGTCAAAAGTGCCACCAGACTTGTAGTTTGTTTTGCTGGCCTAGACTAACACAACTACCCCTTTGGAACCTATAGAAGACTAAGCCCTTAATATCGGGACTATCCCTATAAAATACCACAGGCTCTCAAAACAAGGAAGCCCTAAGCAACCTAATTGTTAACTAACCAATGTTAAACACTGGCCTGCTGTTAAAAATTATAGTAACACAAAACAACAGTAATGAATGTATAGATTGCACAACAATATTACAGAGGTTTTGTTCAACCTATTTTTCCAGCAGTTGAGTATAGACGTATGGTGAGTAAAAGAGATTAAATCTGTTTACTGTGATGCTATTTTTTAGTTTGGTTGATTATTACAATGGTACACATTTTTTATTTTAGGGGCTTTTTACTGTGTTGAAATGGTCTGTCTGCGTAGCAGTTAAAGCAAAGCTCTCCACACAAAAAAGTAAAGTATGTGCTCAGAGTCTCAGCTCCTCTGACAAAACAAGAGTTCTTTCCAGCACTCTGTTTTTGTCTCTCTGTGCAATGTGGTGGCAGCTGTAGTTTTCTGAGTCTCTTATCAGTCCTTCAACTTGCATGCTTCTTTATTAGGCAAATCACTACACGCTTGCAATTAACTTCCAGAAGTCTTACTGAAAACAATACTGCCACCTGATTTATTTATATTAAATAGCTGAAAGAAATGTGTATTTTCCATGTGTTTTTCATTGTTGTTTATTCTCTATTTTCTGGGGCATGTAAAACTACATATGGCATTGTGCAACAGTTTTTTTTAAACAATAATTATCCAATCTGTTTTCAATTTGCCCAGGGTTTACGATTTATATTAAAAGAGAATTTTTCCTGATTTGCTTTTGAATATCCTCAATCCAATTATTAAAAATACCCCACAAACACAAAACAAAACAAAAAAATCCCACAAACCCTTGCAGAGATGTTGTGCAATGCTGCAAAATATGAAAAGCCTAAGAAGAATATCCAAACACAGGAGGGAAACATGCATGAATAGTGAGCCAAATGTCTACCTCTCTTCTGTTCCATGTATGAGATACTGCAGAAATTATCTAATTAGTAAATTAACATATTTACAGTTCTTTTGCGTATAACCAGAAATTTGATCTCATGGTCAACACACTCCAAATGATGATGAGGATATTATTAGGGGCTGCACAAAATTTGAAGGCTCTGGCAGAGATAGTTGGGGGGGATTGTCTGAATGGAAATCTAACCACTAGCTGGGCGGATGACTAATGGGATTGTTGGTACTGATGGGGGTGAGGTTGGTGCTTTGGCTTCTGGAAGGCAGGTACTGGAGGTAGAGATTATTGGGAGAAGCATGGAGTTCTTGATGAGGGACTAGGGGGGCTAGAATTCCTGATGGGTTATAGGGAACTAGGGTCTCTTGGACAGGAGGTAGGAAGCTGTTCGAGAAGCCTAGTGAAGTTGACTTCAGAGACAAGAGGAAGGGAGTCTGGGGCATGTGTGGAGCACCTTACATTGTGCTGCAACATCAGTCTCTGATTCCACTTCTCCACCCACTGCTTGTTCCTGGCTCTGATCCAGCAGGGAGAGATGAAACTTGGCTGCTTGCTCAGTAAGCACACAGTAATCTCAAGTAGCCAAAATGCAGAACTGCAAGTAAGCGATTGCTGCTTTCTAGAAACTTCTGCAGAAGGTGCACGAGAATCTAGATGGGCTGCCAAATATGTAACTTTCACTCCAGATTCATGATATTGCCTTTAATTACAGGTTGGTGGCAAATCATCAGCCATACGCTGAAGCCTGTTATCTGCTGCCTCCAGGAACTGATTAACCCCCTCGTGAAAGATCATGAGGCTGGATCTCTGCAAGTCAGCTGGGAGAAATCTGGGGATGATAAAGGTAGATAAAAATAAGATTTTTATGGCAAAAATCTGATTGTAGAAGCCTTATTGAATCAGATCCTAATCCTTAGAACAGCTACATTCTGCCCCCCCATAAAATGTTCCTAACTGGGCAACTGCATCTCTCTCTATACTTACTATTCTTCACCTTGCTCCTCAACAATGGAAGGGGTCATCTCTAGAGTTCTGCAGGTTTCAACCAGCTGCTAGGTGTAAGGGCCCTTTGGACACCTTCACAGTGCCACTAGGGAGGATTGCTTAAATTATATACATCAAGATTTGCACCAGACACAGCTTGGTTGGATTCACAAATTCAGCTTTATGGATTCCTCCCCCCATATCTGTAATCTGTACAGAATTAAAAGATGAACACAATGAAAATTTAGCTTTAACATCAAATGCACAAAGACATGCAGGATGATTTTAATATAAAAGTGTCTAGATAAAAAGATCAAATATGACTCACATTTGTTTTTAAATAGAATCTACCTATGTTTTGGAAACAAGGTTCAGGAATTTAAGAATACCATTCTGAGTAATACCCATGATGTGTGCCAGGATTATGTAATGCTGGTCAGAACTGTGGCCTATACTGGAAACCATCCAGGGCACATATCACAGCAAGTACCTAGTGAAGTAATTTTGTTCATTTGCACTGACATGTTTTACTGATAGATGCAGCATCCATGTTGCACATCCTGTAATTCTACTGAGAGTATGTACTTTTACAATGAAAACTGGTGAGATTAAAAAATTGTTGAAATAACTTGCACATAATGGGTTTGAGATTGATCTATTGAATTTATTGCTCAGGAGAAGTTCTAGTTCAGCTCATTATGTCTCTTGTTGTGGATTTCTTTAGGTTTCTATGGTAAATGTAAATTTGTGACATTTAACAGAGCAATGAAAGCACAGAGAAACATCAGTTTACAAACAAACATAAGGGCCCTGTTTGAATTCCTTCAAGCACAGAAACAACTTGTTAAAGAATTGAAAAAATCAACATCTATCCTACATAGCCTGATGGAATACATCTATGGTAAAATGTCCTAACTATTATTCAAGACAAATATTTTCAGAATTACTGATCTGAATTTCCTCTGTTTCTTCCTAATGGCAATGAATCAAAACTTCTTTGAAAAGAAAATGAGATTATTTCTTTTCATTGTAGTGTGAATTTTCTTCTGTGCTTTGCTGATTTAAATTTTAAAATTATTCTCTATTTAAATGTGCTGAATGATCCCCATTAAACAAGAGCATGACAGTGACTACATGGTATAGAATGATTCCGATTATCACTTCTTTTAATCTTTTTAGGCTCACTCATATCATGCAATAACATATATCTATACAGTTTTCTGTCAGCTGTAGCAAGATTTCCGAATCTCCTAATTCCTGAATGCCTTTACAATGTTTACTCCTAACAGATTCCACACCATCCCTTGCAGCACTCCAGAGTGAAGGTTGTGCCTAGAAGTTATGAGACACAGGACGTAGACTGGCCAGTATGCTGTATGCTCCAGCAATCTTCAGCTGTGACAACAACCACTTGGACTTCCAAAGAACTAAGAGCATGATGCGTAGAAATAATTTTGGCTCCATTCTTTTCAACTGTGCTGAGTTGAACTTTGGCATAGCTAAGGATCAGGACTTCAGACTTAAACTATAACTCATGAACAGAATTTGCTTCACAACAGTTCATGATAGTAACAACCTTATCAAATGGCAAGTTTGGGACTGCAATTCCACCACCACCAGGAAAAAAAGGACTTCTTTTTGTTGGGCCCAATTTTATGCACCTACTCTGCTTATAATGGGAATTATAGGTCTCAGTGCCATAATAATTCATTGTTTCTACACCACTTGATACACATCATGGAATTATAGTCTATGTCATAAAAGAATAGACCTTCCTTAAAGGAATTTCTATTTCATGTGTACATTGTTATTAGCAACAAGGTTATAGGAGTTTAAATTATTTAAATTAATTCTTTAATCAAAATGCATTGCCTCCAAGGAGACATTTCTTCCAGAAGTGCTGATTCTACATATTGGGTAGGAGACACTGAGTTCTCTGAACTGGCTAACCTAACCCCTCACCTACTATTAGTTCATAATAAAAAAGGACATGTTTAATCAAATTATTTAAATTCTGATTAATGAGATTAGACATTGACTGTTTCCAGAAATGCCTGTTCAGCAGTAAGGGACAAAATGCCTAGAAAGATTTATAGGAGTCTTTGTGGCTGAGATAGGCAATGCACTGAAAAGTATTATAGCAGTCTTCATGATCAGGATGGGTGTCTGTTGCATGAGGTAAAAAACCCATTATTCAACTGCTACAAGAGAAGATAGGTATGTACCAGTTTGACCTGCGGGATCTAACACTGCTAACCTTGCTGGTTTGATTTGCTCATAGAAAGTTGGTAATTTATTTAGTAGCCACGAGTAGCTAGTCATTTATAAAACTTTAGCATTTGTAAATATTTGCATCTGCATCTAGTGTCATAGCTAAGGATTTCTCAAAAAAGTGAGCTATTTGATAGCCTTCAACATGCTTTCCTGCATTTTTCACAAGACATCTGGTGCTGTTCTCCACCTACAACTTCACAAGAACCTCACCAGCTTCAAATGGTCCCTCCAAAAAGCCACAAGAACAAAATCTCATGTCTCATACTAATGGCCTCTCTAATATTTATTGGGAATTAATATAGGGGACTGGTAAAGAACTGCATTAAAAATAATGAGAAGGTTCGCAGTAACATTTAGGGATGACACTGTATGAGATCTGGCCTTCTAATTTCGTCACCATTCTTGAGCAATGAGATTTAAAAGTTGTCAGTGCGTTCCTAAATACTTTTACTACAGAAGTCACTTTTCGACTGTAGTCACACACAAAAACGCTCAGCTGATATCCAATGTACCATAATTACTCTGCCTTTAAAAAATGAAAGTAATATCGATAAAAATACAGCTTATTAGAGGAAGTGTTTACATAACCATATTGCAAATGCAGATTGTAACACAATCTTAGCATTACTTATTCTTCCCTGACAGGTTAACTCCAATGTCTTTTCATCTTCTTTTGATGCAAACAGATTAGCCTGCAGGCCTACATCTTTCCCTGCCATTCCCATTATCAGGAAGCTCTTTCTTCTCCAGTTATTGGCAATCATACGCATGATACATAAGACAGAAAAAGATACTTGAATCCTCTTCCATTATTAGAAATGGGACTAGAGCTAGTTAGAAATTTTCTGTTTTGTGGAACAACTTAATTTTTCCATTAACTCGAAGGTGTTTTGGCTAGTACCCGTAGTCAGCTATTTTATAGAACTAGCTATGTTAACTTTTCCACATGAGCAATGGAGATGTTTGTTAATCAACTCTATATCTGCAGCCATCAAAATTTCAGGGACTATTGCCCACTCAGTATAGTCTGTTTTTAGCAAAGAAAATACATAAACCAGAATAATAATCAATGAAGTTCAGGATTACTCTCAGGGTAGGCCTTAAAATTCTCCAATAGCTTTACTCAATTCTTTTCCAATAACATGTTAGAACTAATCAAGGAGTCAGTCCCCTGACACTTTTAAGACAAAAACAAACAAATAAATTTGTTAGTCTTTAAAAGTGGCAACGGAGTCCTTCCTTATTTTGCTGAACTAAACTAACCTTACCCCTTTGGAACATGTTAGAACCAGGCAAATTGAAAGCATTTGTGGTAAGTCAGACATTTTAAGGCTGACTATCTATCTAGCTTACCCTTTCAGCACCCCAGGGAAATCCTAAATCAGCTTGATATAATCTGTTGGGCATCCAAAACAGGTATCCTGCTCTCAGTGAGAATTTTGGTATTGCTCTCATTGGGAGTAGGATCAGGCCCCAAATCTAGCAACATAATTTTGTCGTTTTGAAAATGAAGTGAGGAACAGCAAGATGTAACCTTAATGATGCATATCAAAAGGTCATATTTCTATTTTATATATCCCCTTCACCATTTCACTATCAGGGATCACATAATGGAGAGACCTTAGGTACCAGTCACCTTTAATGACTGCCAGTCACATTATTTTTATAGTCACATTTAATTATAATTGCTTCCAGGGAAGACATTACTATTGATTCTTAGCACTCTTCAGTGGAGCAGGCAGTTGAAAGAAAGGTGGATATGTAGATAGCTCTGTATCATAGAATTCATTACTACACCCACTAAAATAAAAAAATTACTTATATCTAAATTCTGATTATATTATTGTATTATTATATTATTGCTCAGTGGCCCCAATCAGGAACAGGATTTCACTGTAAAAACACATAAGACAACAACTTTTCCAAACTGATCCAAGAGGTCATCTTTTTTGTCCCTTCCTACAGTGATCCATGATATATAATTAAAAAAATAAATTCCATGTATGTAAAATGCATTGTATGTGATATCTGTTAGTCTTTAAAAGTGCCACAGGACTCTTGTTTTTCTACAATAGACTAACACGGCTAACCCTTTGGAATTCGACTGTATGTGATATAGTTCAGCAACAGAAAGCAAGGTGAGTTAGGAAATCTTTCCTCATACCCAACCTAACCATTCCTTGCTACAATTATTTAAGCCTGTTCACAAACCTAAATAGTTAAGATCTCTGGGGCAGATTTTCAAGAGACCCTAACTCCCGCCATTCAGGCCTCTAAATATGTGGCAAGAGCTCAGCATTCAGAAGCTAACATCGAGAACAGTGAGTGCTGAACTCTGCCCATTTTTAGAGGTATCTACAAAGGAGGTAAGGTGTCTGGAAAGTCTGGCCATTTATTTGTTGTTAAACAGAACCAGAAAGAAAGATTTACGACCCAGTGCAGACTAAACAAATGTCATGAGGATGAATTTTTCACTGCCCACTCTTCTCATTAACAATGCAATTCACCTCTGCTCCCGACAAAACTTGTCAAAACTTGATCTCTCTCTCTCTCTCTCTCTCTCTCTCTCTCTCTCTCTCTCTCTCACACACACACACACACACACACACACACACACACACACTTCAGTTAGACACTTTGACCTCAGAGTTATTAGAGATTAGATATTCGTTATTGATCATGTAATAGGTCAGATTGGATCTGAACTTTTTCTGTAGGATTTTGCCTTTAAAGACAAGTTCAATTCAAGTGCTTACAGGAAGAGTGAACAAACAAAAAGAAGTTCATGAAGAGTAAAACTGGGAAATCTTAGAGGATCACAATGTGGATTTACATAAAACCAGAGTATAACACTTGGTTAGTGAATAAGTAAAAGCACATATTGTAAGTATACTGACAGAACTGGCCAATTATTTTTCTGTCAAATGATTTTCCATGGAAAATTTTTTTTTACTAAATGGATTTTTTTTTGTAAATGAAAAAGTCTGCTTTTCATGAACAATTTCTATTTTTAGTTTAAAAAAAAGAACATTTGAAAATATGATTTTTCCAGTTTTCATCTGTAAAGCACAAATTTTCATAAAAACATATTGAAAATAAATAATTCTGAAATGTTGCCACACGGGCATACCAAGATGTGATTTTTGGGCAGGGCCTGTGGCTGATTTTGAGCATGACAGCTTTCAGATGGTTGCTACCTGGTCTGCCACATTCCCGGAAAGAGGAAGCGACTGGGCAGAAACTAAGCTGCTTGATGCATCAAGCAAAATATTGAGTGGGCCTGCTTTTGTAGTGGCTATGGCCCACTGAGGTTCACCCATAGCAATGCTCTTGCTGCCACATAGCACATGAAAGATATCATTCAGATGCTTCATGTCTTATTCTTTAGGTGCTGGTCCTCATCTGCCATAATGCACCATGTAACTGCTAGGATTAACTCTCCTCACCAAGGAAGGACACCGTGGAGCATCATGGGAAATTTAGACTGGCCAGGACACCCAGCTTCTCAACAACAGGTGCATACATCACTTGAACTATAACTCCCACAAGACCACAGTGACATTTTTTAATCAAAATTATTTTTTGAAGAAAATATTTCAAATTTGGAGGGGTGCGGGGGTTGGATGAAAACTAAACCCTCTTTTATGATAAACCCTGGCGTATACCACGGCACAATTTTGGCAGCAATTGAAGGGAGATATGCAAAGTACTTAAAATACCTTGCGTATCTCCTTCCGATTGCCTACCGCCTACTTACCACGGTGTCCTCAGGAGGCTGAGGAAGAAGGAAACCCCTTCCATATGACTTAGCACTACACTCCTTGCTGGAGTGGTCTTCCTGATTCGACCTCCTGATCGACGGAGCGGGGCTTCACAGACCTGATCAGGGAGATCAATCTGACGATGGCAAATTCACTGCCGTCAGTGAAGACAAGCCCTGAATCTTCAATGGAAAAAAATTTCATACCAGCTCCAATAATAATAATAATACAAAATATAAAGGAAATGTTCAAGGCATGAAAGAGAGAAAGAAATTTGTAAAGGGCTTGTTACTGTAGCTAGTTCAAGGGATCACCCCATTGTAGAAGACCTGCAAAAGTACGTAGGGACCATATAACCCCACATTTAAATCTTAAAAATGATTTATGTGCCAGCTGATCAGCAATAGGCTTATTCACCACTGCATCCCATTTAAAATCTGAGGAGTTAATGGTGTATAAATCTTGTGCTGATCCTTTGCAGGACTTACTTTTCAAAACAAAAGAGACACCAAGGACACTGGCTCCCAATTCCAGAGAGGCACAAATCACCACATCCTATTATAGGCAGAATCTTTCCAAACTGGCTCTGGTTGCACACATCTATACAGAACTCCCCAGCTTGCATGCCAGAGCAGGAACCCTCCCACTTTTAAATTGATAGCTTCCAATTCCAACACAGTCCTCAATACACCACACTTCTGAGGTGCTTTTATGATAAATAAGAAATTATTCCTCTGTACTGATATGAATTTTGCCCTGTATGCATAATTTAGGCCATACTTATAGGAAGTGGGATTGTACCCTGGAAAGGGACTTACAGGACATTGTGAGTAAACAATTTAACATGAGCTTATAGTGCAAAGCTATGCTTACGATAGCTAAATGCATCTTTGACTGCATAAACAAGGGAATATCAAGTAGATGTAGAGAACTAGCATTACTCCTGTAAATAGCTCTGGTGAGACTATTACTGGAGTTCCGTGCCCAGTTCTAATGTGAACAATTCTAAGAGGATATTGAAAAATTGGCAAGTGTGATCTGAAGTCCTGAAAATATGCTTTCAGTTGAGATGCTTAAGAAGTTCAATTTATTTATCATAGAAAATAAAAAGGTGACTTGTTTATGGTCTGAAAGTATCTACATGGGGAGATTTCTGATACTAGTGCGCTCTTTAGTCTAACGAAGACTTGCAGTTTAAGCTAGACAAATTCAAACGAATAAAAAGGTGCAATTTTTTAACAGTGAGAGTAGTTAATTATCAGAAAAATTAACAAAGGGAGGTGGTAGATTGTACTTCAGCTGAATTATTTAAATCAAGACAGGCTGTCTCTCTTAAATATGTGTATCATAGCACAAGCAGAAGTTAGGAGAGTGAAATGGGAAATGACAGGGTGAAATTCTATGACCTGTATGTTTAAAAGGCCAGACAAGATGATTTTATTAGTCCATTCTAGGCTTAAAATCTATAAAGCTCACATTGAGTTATCCACAAACATTATTCAAAGGCATTTAAGCATTGCTCTGCTTAACCTTGTAAGCCCTAACTAAATTAGGAGCCTAAGCCCCATAGTCTCCTAAGTCCCTTTTGACAATCTTCCAGCACTTTTCAATGAGACATTCATTTTGGATTCTGTTATCTAGAATTTTTTGCCTAAAACAAACAAACAAACAAACAAAAATGTTTACAGTACATTAGAATCTTTCTTAAGCACCTATCTCAAAGCTCTATAAAAACATTAATCTGTACAATAGCCTTGTGAGGTAGGTCCAATATAGTATGGAAGTATTATAAGTATTTTACGGATGGATACATTATTTCCCATAACATAGGAAGATTTAAGCATTCAGAAAAAGGCTAACAAATAGTTTAATGCAGCATTTCCAAAAGCATTAGGCAAGAAGGGCTAGCTGTGAAGGAGGGGCAAGGGAAGACGTTTCAAGTGTTCCCCAGAGTCTCACCTTCCTTTTTACATTATTATGATTTCAGGGAAAGCCTTCAAAATGTGACCATAGTGTAATTGATACAGCAGTATCTTTTTGAGTTTGCAGAGAGCCTCAGTGTCTCGGGGACCAACATCCCCCCCCCCCTCATGCTAGGCATTGTACAAGCACAGAACAACAAAAAAAAAGAGGGTCCCTTTCCCAAATAAGTCATTATGAAAATTTACAGAGTCTACGTTTGAGTGACTGCTCATTTAGGTTGGCTTTTAACAACAAATGGCACACTCGGGGTTGTGTGTGGTTGGTTTCATTGACCCAAACGAAAGCTCAGCTTTTAAAAGCTTGGGAAATGATTTAATGTATTAACAAAACTGTATCAAAGCCAGAGCAATATTATAATTTGGCAAAATAAGTAGCTACTAAAATGCAGAAATTAAACAAAAATAAATGTAGAATGCATTTTTCTCCCTATCCTGTTACCTTGTGAAGTAGTTGGATAACCAACTTCATGAACCTTGTGATAAGCATTCAGTACCATCCCCTCATATACAATTCTCAACCTAAACTTTGACATCAGGGCATTGCTTCATTCACATAAATGAGAAAATAAAATTAAAATGCATTTATCCTTATCCCAGTTCCATGTGCTATTTACAGCAAAGCATTTAACACACAAATACTTCAAATGCAGGCTCCATGGCTATCTCTACACTAGCAATTTAGGTCGACTTAAGGACCCTTAAGTCGACCTAAATTACTCTCTGTCTACACCAGACTTTCCTTAAGTCAACTTAATGAAAGCTTAAGTCAACCTAATAATAACCGCCCATTAGGTCGACTTAAGCCTTAAGTCAACTCCTTAAGTTGACTTAAGGATGGTGTGGATGGGATGTAACCCTTAAGTCGACTTTATTAAGTCAACTTAAGGATGGTTAGGTCGACTTAAAGTGGACTTAATAAGGTTGGCTTTAAGTTGACTTAAAGTCGACTTAACTTTTTCTAGTGTAGACATAGCCCATGAGACACTTGTTTCGCTGCAGTTGGTTGGTTTCAAAGCAGCAGCAAGTCCAATACTTCATTGAATAGCCATGGTAGTTACTACGTATCATTGAAGTGTAGTTTAAAAAATCAGTGCATGGGAGACTTAAAGGAAGTTACAGTACCCCATCCAAATTTCTGATTTAAGACTACCACTAGTATGCCAAGATGTCTTTCAAAATGTACGTGCCCATTTCCATGCAACTCTCTGGAGTTAAGAGACCTAGTACCCGACTTGAAAAAGACTATACTTTTAAGGACACTAGATGCAACTACAACAAAAAAATATGATTAAAGCAAGCATTAATAAACAAAGTTACCAAAACCAAGATCAATTAAGCTAAATTAATATCGCATTTAAGTAATGCGAATCCCTTTCAGCCTTGAACAATTAAAAACAGTCAGCAACCAGCTGTGTACATCTTTCAGATGCAGTGAAGTCAAAATATGCAACTATTAGAATGGAACAAAATCTGAATTATGTATGAGAGAGAGGGGTGTGGACCGAAACGTTAGTCTCAATTAAACTATAGCCTTTTAAGAAAACAACAAACTAATCACACTGGGGAACCATTTCAAATGCCATAATCATTGCAGAACACTATGCATTCATTTACTAAAGAGTGTATAGAAGAAAATATTTTAAAGTCCATGGCATTCACAATCAAATACAGAAACATTTACTTTTAGGTCTTTGGCTTGAATCCAACTTAGACCAGTAATAAACTGAAGTTATCTCCTTCTGATATTTGTTCATTCATTTTTAATAGGTGAAACAAGTGGGTGATTAGCTCAGTTTCAAAGGATCATATATTTGTAAGAAAAATCATTACAATATTAACCTACATAGCACTCTCAACATACACTATTGATAAAGACTAAGTTTCAAGATAGCAGCCCAATTCACGATAATACTTAAACATACGCTTCACTTTAAGAATATCTAGTGAAGTCAAAGAGATTTAAGCACATGTATAAGTGCTCTCCTGACTTGGGGCTTGAAAGGATACTTGGTTTGCTAAACCAAAAATGGATTGTGATCTTGTTGAGACACACTGGCAGCTATTTTCTGTCAATTTTAGGTATTGCTATTGTGCCTGTCACAATGCAATTACTGTTGTCTGAAAAACATGTAATATATTGTTTGCTTGGGTGATTACAGCCTGTAGGCAGCAGCCACATCAAAGAATAATGATTGAATAATTGGGAAAGAGACATAGAGACACACAAACACACAGGATTAATGTAAGACACTTCAGTGATAATTGACTCACCATATAAAAAGAACTGCAATACAGTTGACAATAGGTATAACATCTAAGAATTAACTGCTTATATATTCAAAGAGAAAGAATTCCTAACATAATTTGTAATATTGCCATCCATTGATGGACTCCCAGTAATGTTAAAATGACCTAGAAAATGAATGAAACTACAACTTTCCCTAAAGCTCAGGCAAATTTCCTTCTTAGTTTACTATTTTCTAAAGGCCAAAACTCAGGTGCCAATCGTTCCCGGTAGCACTGAAACATTCTATTGTTCAAAATATATATAAAAAAGAGAGGTCTCTGCCCCCACGAAAATGAACTACAAACATGTGACAACAAGCAGCCATTATACATTGTGAAGTAGTTGAAATATAGCACCCAGAAGCTTCCCTGCTTATGAACTACAGTTCCTAGCATGCCACAATCAAATCCATCACTTAACCATCTTTACACTATTGCTCTGGACAAACACACAGAATGTTTAGCTTAAAGCAAAAGGATTTGGTATTAACATGGCATATGTTAACAATAACTAAATATTAAAAGTACCTGCTATGAAGCTGGCAAACCACATACCAGCTCATGCCAAGGATCCTGTGTTTTAACTCAACACTGACAAATACATAGTTTGAATTAGTCTGCCTCACTTGTGTGATAATACTGTTAAAGTAGATGCTAAATATATGTTTAGATTTTATGAAATATTTATAGGATGCTGCATGGATTCATCTCTCTTGTAACATCTGAGTAGTTTTGTGGCACCTTAAAGATGAACAGATGCAGGTTCTGAGCCATGACAGCTTATGCCCAAATAAATTTGTTAATCTTTAAGATGCCACAAGACTCCTTGTTTGTTTTGCTGAAACAGACTGATACAGTACTCCTCTGGAGCTTATAGCATCTGTTTTTATGTCATAAAGTGATATCAAATGTTTGCTTTGTAATCCTCTACAGCCAAATATATTTATCACAAATAAATGTCCCCCATTCTGTAAGTTCCCCATCTTCAAGTGTCTGATGAAGTGGGATTTTCTACCATGAAAGTTCATGCAATAAAAACATTTGTTAGTCTTTAAAAGTGCCACAGGACTCCTTGTTTGTTTTGCTGAACTAGACTGACACATCTACCCCCTTTGCACCTTATCAAAGAACAAAGACTCTTAACTGCATGCCTTCCCACTCCCCCAAGACATGCATATGAACTTTTCCCATCTGCTTGAACTCTGTGGGGAAAGGAATAAAAATCCCTAACAAAGAGAAACTGTATCACTGTGCTGTTTGGACTTTGGAAAGGCAAGATTTTTAAGCATAAGCAAAGGATCCCCAACTTCTTAGCCTGGGTTAGCTCTTAAAGACATATAGAACTTGCATATTAGAGCAGCTTCTATCACCTTTTGTAACTGATTTGTATTTGTACGTTTACCTACTTTAACCTTAAAAACAATACATTTCCTTTTCCTACTTAATAAATCTATATATAGTTTATTATAGGATTGGCTTCAATCATTGTTTTTGGTATGAGATCTAAGGCATGATTGACCTGGAGTAAGTGACCAGTCATTTGCAATCCTATGATCTTTGGTACAAGCTTGCCTAGGCAGAAAGACAGACTGGAGTACCCAAAGGGACTGTCTGTAACTCCATTCTTAGGCTATTATAGTGCCTGAAGTGTTTACACTTTATTGGTAAAATGTAGGTATAGAACTTGCTGCCAATTTGGGATGTGTGCCCTACTTCTTAACAGTGTGTCCAGAGGTTGGTGCTCACATTACTGAAGCTGGCGAACGCACATACTAGCTAGACACACACTATTTACCACCCCCTGCATTTCTTGCTCTCATCAGTAGTCCCATTGATTTCACTGGTTTTCTCAAATGACTCAGGCTTGTGAAATAATTTCCCTATTCTGGAACATTCACAAAGACAAGACTTTCAATTTACACTGCGTTGACTTGACCATGTAGTGAAAAGGAAATTCCTTTTCCTCTCTCTCCCCAAGGCCATATAACTTTAACATTACAATGATGGGAACCATGCCATAGTGCAGTGGGGTTCCCAACCTTTTTCATTAACACGGCACACTTCAATGAGACAAACAATTCCATGGCACATGCACTTTTTTCAGCTGAATTGATTGTTCATAAATGTTACATTTACATATATTTACTATGGTTACAGTCTTACTAGAGAGGTTTGCAACATAATGCATACAACAAGGTAAGGAAGGATCAAACACATTAATATTTCAAATCTACCACTAAAAAAAATACACGTCATCTCGATTTTACACTTTGGCCACTTGCGTTTAGAACACTCATGTTTTAGAATGAAAAGACCAATACCTCGCTTTTAATATGATGATTAATTTTCATGAGTTTTATGAGTTGTAATTTTGGTTGGATAGAATACTGTTTAAGATGAAACAATGTTTGTTTTACATTGATTTTCAATACCTTTGTACAAAATTTCACAGCACATTTGGACAGTTCTCACGGCACATGGGTTGAAAACCACTGTCATTGGGTCTAGTTGCTATATTATGATATTTCCATTGTTGTGAGAGTAAGTCTGCTGTGATATAATTAAACAATCAGTACAATGATCTTTACAGACGAATCCTGCAAGGCATCTAAATGTTAATTCCCACTATTGAAGATGGAAACTCTGTTAATGAAGAGCTTGCAGGATCAGATCCTTAATCACTAACCAGTGCATTTAATGAGGGTATTTCCATCTTCCAAAATATAAAGATAGGTAGGTATGACTATAAGGGTACTATATAAAAATAGGTAGGTGTGAATGTGGAAGGTTACATATTTGGTAAACTATATTCCAAATTATTTGGCAATAATAAGTGGATTGTTGCCAGGTTCATTTCTGAGACCAACTTGTTTTGGAGTTTTGTCTAGGTAAGGACTTCCTGACTGAATCCATCAAGATGGCAAATTGTTTTGATTGTTCTTCATTTTGATAGAACAGGGGTCGGCAATACCTAGCACATGTGCCAAACTTGGAAAGCGGGCTGATTCTGAGCGGCACGCATGCCACTCAGGTTCCCCCTGTTGGCCCCGCCCCCCACACAGCCTGGGGCCACAAAAGCCGCATGCCGCAGCTCCAGGCCCCTGCTGGCCGCGCTTCCCCCTCGGGAGTGGGGCCTGAAGGGAAAAGGAGCCACAGTGGGTGCGGCTCCTGTCCCCTGCTGGCCCTGCCCCCCCTCACTGGGAGCAGAGCCAGCAGGGGACAGGAGCCCTGCACATGGGAGCGGGGCCACCAGAGAGAAGGATTCCCTGTCCCTGTCCCCTTTTGGCCTCACCCCCAATACCTGCTCAGGGTGTGGTGGGCGGGGCTGGCATGGGGCAGGCAAAGGTTGCCAACCCCTGTAATAGAATAATAGCACTTCCATAGATTCTATACATCAGTCCATTTGCTAGTTCAAGTGCTTGGATACTTTTATTTATTAAATTGAATCACTAGAGATAAATCAAATCTTTATTTGTGACATTGGGCTAGTATTTTGCCAGATCAATGGTCTAATAAGAATGCAGAATTGCCTAATAACATTAATATGAATATACTATACATTTCAGAATTGTATATTAGTTTTTTTTTTAATTTTAAAAGCCAGCAACCTTCATGATTCAAAAGTATTCAATTTACTTGAAATATAATAAAAAAGAATGTATATTTTCTATCGATAAAGTACATTACAGATATTGCAATGAAAGTTAATTTTAGAGGAGAAATAGCTTAACTATGACTTTCGGCAAAATGTACAGCAAAAACTCTGGTCTCTAACGTGCTTCTCTTCATAATCCACATCAAATAACTGAGAAAGTAATTAAAGACTAATTAAATCAGTTAGAAAGCCCAATGCTAAAAATATTATGCTTCTGAATTCAGTGTTCAAGTAGTAGAATATATTTTATATATATATTTATATATTCAATTTCATATAACACATTAAATGAATTATTCTGTATATGACAGCAAAGTTCAGATCAATGTCTTGTTTTTGTGGCTTATTTTTCTTAAGGATTAATTTAATGTTAAGCAGACAAATGAAAACTCTTCCTTTCTCTGCACAGTCTGTCAATTTTTCACACAGAACTCTATGTAAGAGCAAAACAAACAAGGAGTCTTGTGTCACTTCTAAAGACTAACAAATGTATTTATCGCATGAGTTTCCGCGGGCAGAATCAGACATATAAAATGAAATGAAGTGGGATTCTGCCCATAAAAGCTCATTTGATAAATAAATTAGTTAGTCTTTAAAAGTGACACAGGACTCCTTGTTTGTTTTGTTGAACTAGACTCACATGGCTACCCCTCGGGAACTTGACACCATAAAAAGAAAACTCTGATCTCCCTTATACAAAATATCATTACTATGCCTCTATTTTAATTCTGCATGTGTAGTTCTAAAGTGTCAGAAATGTCCTCAACATGCAAATACTTCACTGAAAAAAAAATACTTAACACATGCCCTCTATTTAGCATTACCCCTATTTTTGCTTTCAGAGCCACTGATAACATAGCAACTTGGTCTGTGCACACACTGGTAAAACTGTTGCAATTCAGAGTACTCCCATTATCTCTCAAATTTACAAACACAATCCCTCTTTTGTGGTTCTAGAAAGATACAGATCTCCAGCCTTGTGAATAAAATCCCTGATGAAAATAACCTGCCAGTTGCCAGCAGACATGTTTCTCAGAGCTCCTGATATCTCCACCATTTCTCCTAGGCTATTTTCTTTTTCTGCTTTTGGAGTCTTTCAGACTAAACTGTGTCTTTCAGCCAATTAGTCACAGGATGCACAGCTGCATGGACCAAGTGTATGATGTGGTTGATTGAGGCAGAATGATTCGGGAGAGTTGTGGGGGAGGATATCATCAATCACCTCTAGCGTCCCAACCCTGCAAGCTGAGCTGTGCAGGCAGACTCTTCAGTCCAAGGGGAGTCCCATTTAAATTGGAGCTCCTCAGGGAATAGCCTTCAGGATCTGGGTCAAGCTGTTGACCCTGTGAAGTGCAAGAGCATCCAGAACTCCCAATAACTTCAGGGAGTTGAGGGCTCTGCATCTGTGATCAGATACACAGGACTTCATGAGGTAAGCTCTATTAAAATGATATTTCTGATGCTCCCAATACACTGTGTCAACATGCTAGCATGTTTGCAGGTGTAAAACCCTAGCCTTGCTCCTAATCCATGACACAACTTCCCTTTGGGAGACTGAGCGCTGCCACCACCCATGCTAGTCAGATTCTTTTCATGTTCAAAGAGCATTTGGCCTGGGTCCTACATAGTGATGGACAAATAGTTCCCCTTTGTCCTCCCTACCTTTCAGCACTGGTATATAAGAAGAGCTGCTCCAGTGTGACCCTTAATATTTGTGCTTAAATAAAGAATTGGGCATTCTCCTGCACTGAAGTAGAAGAAAATAATATATCACATGTGTACCTTTCTTTTTCACTTAAGCACGACTGCAGCATTTCAGTTTACATGCAGAAATCAATCACAATAGCCCCTCATTTTTGTAGTGCATTTGTGATACCCCTGTGCAGCAAGATGGCTGAATTTTGCTGATGCTTTCGAACACTGCTCCAGGCATACTTTCTGTGCTGTGAATCCTTTTAAGGTTTCACAGAGAATTCTGCTCTTCTGTGTAACACTCTCCAATGTTAATGAATATTTTTACAACCACACTTGTACAGAACAGTTTCAATCTATTAAATTAGACAAGTGATACTTTTACCATCATTTTGCAGAGAGGAGGCATCAGCTGTTTCCAAGTTCTAAATATGCCATTTATAACTACAAGGTGAAGTCTACAGTCATTATGTCAGGAAAAATTCTTCCATGCATATGGAAACAAAGGATGCACCGTTGTTTTAGATTAGCAAGCAATGACGATTCATAAACTAAACTACATTCAAGAGTTTCTCCTGCATTTATGTCTGTGGAAAGTATACATATACATGGTAAAGCAGCACAATACAAAAAGTTGAGGCACATAACAGCACCATAAATGACTTTTTGCAGCTAATATTTTAAGAAGTATGAATTTCCCCTGCTGGAAAAATTGCACTTTGTAAAAATATTTTTTTTTTTCCATGAAATGAGAGTATTCCACCTGTAGCATTTACTTTTCTCTCCCAAACCTTGACAGTTTACATTCCTGCTTTTGTCCTGTTCTAGAACAGGTCAGAAAGCAGTTGCTTTTGGGGCCACCGAAACACACAGCATGTAGTCAGAGGGGCTATGTGCTTGATACAGGTGGACTGAATATTCCACCCAGAGTTAGTTGAAATAATTTAAACAAAAAGAGTATTTTGCTGAAAAGGGAACCACTTCTTTGTATTGTAAAGTCAGAGGCAGTGAAATTTGTTTCGAGTAATTCTTGTTCCTCTGGCTGAGAAACTGTTGGAATAATAGAAAACATTTGAAAAGTTATGGAAAACAAAAATTCTGAACACCCTAAAATTAAAACAACCAAAAGTATTATGGAATCATCCTTTATCCATTAATAAAAAGAACTGTCACAGTGACTGCAATATATTATTTTGTTTGTTTGTTTGTGTTTTCCTTGTTCCAGAGGTAGCCCTCATCCATAAACTATAAAGGTGAGCAAGTTCAGATTAAACATGTATTTTCTGTGTATCTTCTAATTTAGCTGTAACCTTCTGACTTGTTTAAATGTAAGCTAAAGGAAGGGGGGAAATGCTTTCTATCTGTCACTTGCTCTGATTGCACATATATATTATGTAGGATTTTCATTTTGTTGATGCTCCAGTCAATATACCTCCACTTTTTCCTCTATTTTAACTGCAAGCTGGTGCTGGGCCCCCTCAGAGTACAGAATGGGAGGAAAGAGCATGCAGGATCCTTCACCATCTTGCATTTCTGTGCTCAGGTCATGCATAATTACAGTCCGTCCTTTCGTTCCACTGCTCTTTTCAATGTCTATGCAAAACTAGCATTCACCTGGTTTGCTTAGGTACACAAATGGAATGTGGAGAAGCATCAGGGCAGTTGGGAAACCAGTGGCACCTGGAGCAGGGCAAGGAACAGATTCTGAGAGATAAATGTCAGTAAACATCAACTTCATTGTACACACAAAACAATTAAAATATTTTTATTATTTTATATTTTTATCAATAACAATCAAACTTTACTGATGAGCAAGTATGCAAAATGCAGCTTGAAAACTTACTAGTATAAT
Organism: Pelusios castaneus; assembly: GCA_007922175.1. NCBI lineage: Eukaryota > Metazoa > Chordata > Testudines > Pelomedusidae > Pelusios > Pelusios castaneus. The sequence continues at coordinate 8,543,378 of ML685813.1, forward strand.
ATTGTATATTTTAATGTGATGATGACAATTTGTGTTTATAACAGTTATAAAGCTTCCGTCTAGTCTACCCTGCTGTGAAATCTGGCGGCCATCATCAGGAATTCACTTGCATAGCTCCCATTGACTGTTACTTTTGTTTAGCACATAGTATCCAGTGCACTGCGCAGATGGGAAATGTGTTCCCATCAACACAGTGCTATGCTTTAGGGGAGGTTGTTTTATTAGATTGAATTCCGGATTGATTGAGCAGGTCTTCACTTCTGCTCAACTGATCCAGATAAATTGATCTGATAGCAGCGAATTTGCCTTGCAGTGTAGACATACCCTTAATTTTTTTAATCTCAGCATATAATGCCATTAAATAATTATTGTCTTACACCCCTACATTATGTTCCACAATTGTGAAATTTAAATCTATTAAAATAAAAAATTATTAAAAATAAACATCAGTATCATGCATAAAAATGATAAAAATTGAATTCTGCCAAGCTAATCACTGGAGATGGTCTCTCACAACAAGTGTCTTTACAAAATCTAACATAGAAGTCATGCTCCTTCATTCCAGGAGACACCGTGCATGCCTGTAGCACAAAGCCTCCAGAAGTTCCAGAACGTATAAAGTAGAGTCTAGAGCACCTCTAGGCATGGGAAAAACAACCGTTTTTTAAAGTAATGTGCCTTTTTCCAATGGCATTTATTTACCACTAAGTATTTTATCAGCATTTTGCAAACAAATAAAAAATGAAGGTAGAAAGTACTCACTGTATTTCCCTTGCATCATATATCAAGCCTTTATTGAAATAATTTATCCATTACTTTTGGTCACTGAACTTTCAGTGGCACGTTAAAGCACTATAGTTTATGTAGTAAATATAGTTTTTGTGTTGGAATACTCCTCCTCGTCCAATTCATTTCTACTTTTACCTGTCAACATTTTTAAATGATCTGCTTTATGCAGGAAATGTTTATAACCACATGGGCCCCTGAGAAATAAAAACCACCACACTTTCTGTTTTACCTATCATTATCATTCTAAATTAAGGGGATATCAATAACAATTACATCCCAGAGCACAAATTGCTGCATTTGATAAAAGATAAAATTATGAAGTTTCCTCATAATATCCCCAACTTCCTCTTACTTTCTATGGATTTTTAAATTATTTATGTTTGTCTTGTTTCTTTTGCAAATGTTTGAAATCTCAGTACAGCCTAATGCTTGCAATTGTTTCCTGTCCTATAAATATTGAACAAATATAGCACTAAACTAATTACACTTTCTACTACCTGTACATCATCTCCTGAATCTGTCCTTCTTAAGCTCTACAGACATAATTTTGCTGCTTAGTCTGTTTGCAACAGAAAATATGTCACTATAATCAGTGGAATATCAGTCATTTCAAAGGATTTAAATACGTTTTAACAGAGGCAAAGCCATTATAGGCAGAGGTTGTTGCTACATTGCCAGAGTAGTGCTGACGGAAACACACAAAGAGAGGCCTTACAACACTGAAGAACTCCCACCATTGCAGCCAGCTCAGTGCTTGGGATGTGGGGCAGCAAGTCTCTGCCCTTTGATATGACCCTTTCTAGGGCTGCTAGTTTGAACTCCCTGGTCTTAATGGTTGCTCCTTGGAGACTTTGTGGCAAGAGAAAGAAGTGCAAGATCTCAAAGTTGTCAAAAGAACGGAGTGGAGGGAAACAACAGCTGAGACATGGATTGGAAGAGGGGATTGAGAGTGGCAGGGAAGTGATGAACATTGATGGAGTGGAAATTTTGGAGGGGCAGAGAAGAGGGATAGGAGGCAGGAGGATAGTTAGACAATATTGAAGGAGATGAGGTAGTGTTCAAAGAGAGGGAATTCCTATTAAGATCAAACTTGTAGTTGTATTAGTAAAATGAAGGTCAAGTGGATGGTTGCTTCATGGGACAATTGACCCAGGATTAAAGGTCAAATGAGAAGTTGAGGATGAGGAGGTGGGAGCTCAAAGGTTCAGATGGAACTACAACAGATATTGCAACTATATGCAGTATATTTGAGGAACACTGTATTACATTTATTAATATTTTATGTATGATTGTGTGGTATCACCACTCTTTCAGGAATTTTAAAGAGTGTGTAGAGAGTGTTATTAAGACACGTTGCTGAGGCAAGGAGGTACCTCCAGAGAGAAATGAGACACCACATTACTTAGGGTTGATATCTGGTGGGACAGTGGCTTTTGTAAGAGAGTGGCTGCAGAGACGGAGTCAAAAGTGGGTTCCCAGGTCTCACTGAATGCCCAGAAATGCAGGGAGTGAGAAGAAGTTGTGAAGGGTGGTGATTTTCTCTTAGTTGGTGTTTCAGAAGGATAAGATGAAAGAAAAGAAGGGAAGAGAAAGGGATGGGGGGGAAGCTTGAATGGTAGAAGTGATGACTGAGAAAGATGAGGGGGTGTGATAAGAGTGGGGATGGAGAAAAGGGCCAGCATTGTGAGAGATGTCACAATGGAACATGTGCCAGTATGGTTTAGGCTAAGGGAAGGGAGGATGAAAAAGACAGAAGAAATGATGTGAAAAGTGAAGCATATAATGGAATGAGAAATGAAGATATAGGGAAGGAATGATATAGATGGTGGAAGAGGGAGACAGGGATTAGGCAACAGAAGTATGAGGAGAATGGAAGCTAGTCAGAGATCCAAATGAGTTAAATCTGAAGCAAATGAGTAAGTTAATTGAATACACACGCCACACTGGCCAGCTGACCTTTTGCAAACAAATGCATTCACAGTGCTTAAAATGCCTCGTACAAGAAGTCTGACCAATCTGAATTACTTCTGTACTTGTTTTGTCCTTTTAGTGCATTGGTTTTAAGGTCATCTGTTCTGAATAACTTTTGGGTTTTTTATATTATTTTTTCAATCAAGACTAAAATAACTCAGTCATAGGTTGGTGGCCTATTGCTGGAGTGGGTGGGTGAGGTCTTGAGGCCTGCATTTTGCAGGAGGTCAGACTAGATGATCATACTGGTCCCTTCTGACCTTAAAGTCTATGAGTCTAAAAGTAGATCAAGTCAAAATCTACAAATAGCAGCTTTTCAACCCCAGGTGGGATTCAAAGCAGTAACTGCTATGTTCCCGGGCTCTTGCCCTAACCCCTGTACCACAGGACCAGATGCCTAGCAGGCTTTGTGGGGGGTGCAGGTTGCCATTAAAACCTATAAACATTACATCATCTGCTGGAGAAAGGTGGGAAAGCACAGGGAATATATACAGAGACAGACAAAGCAAAGTTAATATAAAGGTCACCTAAAAAAAGAGTGGTTAGTTCAGAGGCTGCAGGTGACCCAGCTAGAGACTAAAACACCATCTACCGGTGATAAGGCAGGCTGTGATGTACTTGGCTGGCTTTGGAATTTTAAGAGAGAATGTGTCAGGGATGATGGTGACATGACAAGTGGGATTTTCTCCCACAAAAGCTCATGTAATAAATACATTTGTTAGTCTTGAAAAGTGCCCCAGGACTCCTTGTTTGTTTTGCTGACCTAGACCTACACAGTTACCCCTTTGGAACTAAACAAACACCAGAATCACTAAGAAAGTAAAGCATATTTGGCCAAGGAACAAACCATGTAGTAACTACTTCATTTCACCTGGCCCTGCCTTGTCCACTAAACCTCATGAGGATGGCCATTGAGTTGCAATATAGTCTATCTCTGAGGCAGCTCAGCAGAAGCTGCCAACAAGGTGGAATATCACACTCTCTGCTTGAATGATTCTCTGTGGAAGTAAGTAATTAATCAGAATGGTGATAGGAATCAAGGAGGCACTCAATGTCAGACACCTGTTCAGATGAGTCTTATGTTTAGAGTGTTTATATCCAGAGACCTTTTGAGGAGGTTAACAGAAGTAACAAGAAGCAATTAAGTTAATTTCAGTTGCAGGTGGGTGAGAACTTTTCTTGTCAGGTAAAAAGGGAAACATTTATTTATAAGTATTTTGTGAAAATTATTTTCCTGCCCCCCACCACTGGCGCAAATATAAAGATTTGCACCACATCTGAAGGCAAATTTCATTGTCATAGTGGTTGTCTAGTCTAAGGAAAATGATTCAAGTTACCCCAGGGTTAAACAATACATTTCAATTAACCCCAACTGTTACGCTGATAATGTGGTGTCTCAAGCCCAACAAGGAATAAGAGCAGTGATTTAAAAAATGACTAGTGATTTTGGTGTCTTAATTTGGTTCTGCCCCACTCAAGTTCTGAAATCCAATTCCATTAATGTGTCTCAAATTAGGTACCCCAAAATTGAGGCACCTAAAGATTACTTTTGAAAATCTTGGTCAAGATTTTAATAAAAACCTGCATTCACCATTATAACATCAAACAGTTAAGTGTAGGCCTGGGTTTCATGTCAAGTTTTCACTGCGGACTCTCATTGTAACAACCACCATTCAAAATCTTTTTGACTTTTTATTAAAGAGAAGAAAAGATGGGAAAACACTTAAATAATTTGGAGTATGAAACATTATGTAAAGCTTTTCTTTTAACATTATTCCTTATACCTTTTAGCTGGATAAAGTCTTTAATGAGGAATCCCTTGTATAAGTGTTCAACTTCTAGAATTTCTCAGCTCATTATGCCAACCCATGACTTTACCAGGAGTCTTGCAGAATCCTTTTTTACTATTCTTTTAACTTAAACAGTCCAGTGACTTTGTACCAGTTTATAGGTCTTCAATTTTTGCTGACTTTCATAAACAATTGTATGTTATACGCTGAGATAGATGGCTATTACCTTGGTCATCTTGGAATACCAGCCACACACAACAGACCTACCCTTCACTTTTTCACAGTGAAGGTTAACACCTTTAGTCTTGATTTAACATTTTACAGCCAAGCCCAACAATCTTAAATCAAGGTACAAGCTGAGTCTACACAGGGAAAAGGTCAGAGTTAGGTCTAGGTGTCTTAGCTTATGCTGGTCTACCGTGACCAAACTTTCTAGTCTAGACAAAAAAGTTTCTTTTTTGTGAAGTATCTGCATCTTACTAGTCAGAGAAAATGTAAGGTGACTCAGTAACAATTCACTCATTAGTACCCACCATGTTAATAGAGAGAAGAAGCAAGCTCAAGCATGGAAGAGGAGTTAAAGAGAAAACACAATGAATTTCTTAATAAAATCTAAAATCCTCATCTCTTCCGTAACAGTTATTTTTCTCAATACTCTGTCATAGACTAGTTTTTGTGACAGATTAGGAAAGATTTTGCCAAGGCAGAGTGGGCACTGGAATTCTCTGTACCTTTATAAAATAGCATTCCACTATTACAAATAAAAAATGAAACTAGTGATTTATCAAGTCTGTCAGCAATTGCTATTGAGTTTACATGGAAGGTGCACAGATACTGTTGGCAGCAATATAAAACTCCAACATAGAGGGAGAACATGCTAGACTAAGAGACGAAGGTTTGAGAATGATTTGGAGATTTTTGCAACTTGAGATGAAATCATGTTCCTGGTGATATTTCCGGCCCCATATACATGAAAAATAGTAGTTTCACAATAAGAGAACCATCTAGAGTTAAATTTTAAGACAGCTCTGTGATATATTGGCCACTCAATCCTCATTTTATGGCTAAAATTCAATGAAGCTCTTCAGGGTGTACAAGTAACTAGATGCCTTTGTATAAGTCAATGGCATGCTGTCTTCTGGAATACTATATTTTGTTAAGGTTATCCTATCTTATAAAAGGATATAGCAGAAAAAGATGGTTCAAGGACAAACTGAAAATGAGTAGAGACATTCCAAAAGAGATTGAAAAGTTGAGACTGTTAATTTTGAGCTGATGCATTGGAAAGACTGTTAAAGGTATACAAAATAAAGAATGGATACAGATAGGATAAACAGAAGTACATTGCCAAAGTACAATAGCAAAACTGTATGAAAAAAGTTTCTGAGGAAGAAATGTTAAAACATACACTCAAGTCATGCAGGATTACTTGTGTATGCAGCTACTCAGGAAACAATAGATTAAATCACATGATTTTGGTTTGATCCATCACCTTAATCATGATCAATTCATATATTAAAAATATTTAAATAGATTTTAAAAACAGATAATGTTAAGGAACTCATAGTCTGTTTGTCGATTTCAGATGAGAAGAAAAAAGATTACACTTGTCAAAGACATTTTCCACGATCTATTATTTGCTCAACTCTATTATTTGCTCAACTCTACATTTTTCAGTATTAAAGGTATAGCTTGAATTATAGTATTTATAAAAGGCAGTCTAAAAATGAATTAAACAAAAGAAACTTGCTGTCTCCCAAATGGAAAAATCAACAGTTTGCTACAAATCTTCCCAATGGTCTGGCATACAATCTGATTTTTCTACAAATCCTGCCTAAATCACCAGCTTCAATCCTCAACTGGCAGATGGGACATCTACTAGGAACCAAATCTCAATGAATAAATAAAAGTCTGATACTGAAGTCAGAGGCTTGAGGGGATGGCTTCTCATGACCCTCAAAAGGTACCAGTTTGGGAAGAGATGGCATGACTGACACTCTGGCTAATCAGAGTGCTCAAAGGAATATGGACTATGACAGGGAGCCAGAGGATCCTGCAAAAAGTATGCTTTTAAGAGTGGACACCTGATGTGCAATGGTACTAGGATGAAGACTTCTGTCTATACCTTTTGGAGAAAGACTAGAACAGTTGAAATGCCTAGATTTTTGAAATTTGCATGTGTTCCAGTTGTTGAATCTGGACAAGATAGAGGAGCATGCTTATAGTATCAATGTAAATTGAAGGCATTTGGATCCAGATGAAGAAAAGGACCTTGTGAGAGGATGTCTGGACAGCATGGAAGCTAGATGCTCCAGTGACACTTGTATCAGGTCTGAAAACCAAAGTTTCCTAGGCCAATGAGGAGTTATCAGTGTTACCATCACCTGTTCTTGTTTTATTTTATGGCCACCTTCCCCAGTAGTGAGAAGAGTGGAAATACAAAGTAGGTCCTGCAGCTAACTGTGAAATTGGCATCTGTTCCTATGGATCTACCTCTCCTTTAAAATATTTTGGCCTCTGCATTTGTATGAATTATGAAATCGGTCATTTGACGGGAAGCTGAATGGGTGAATGATGAGATTTAAATCATCCTGACCCATGCATCACTTGGAGTTGTTGACCCTGCACTGGATTAGCCAGTCTGCCATCGGGTTCAGGTCCTCTTCGATGTGGATCACTTCAAAGAAAAGGAGGAACTGTTCTCCCAATCTCATTATTTCCATTGCTTTCACATGTTTTGTTGGACTCCTGTTTCCCTCTTGATTCCCTCTTAAATATCCAATTATAGTTACATTGTACTATCTGATTGAAAGAAGATACATCCATAGACTAGACTGGCTCCTTCAAAGAGCTAGCCTGACTGCACTCAGCTCTTGAAGGTTTATGCTGTGAGTCTCCTTCTTCTTGCTTCAGAAGTCCTGGGCTTTGGGGGGTCTCTCCAACTCTCCAGACTACCATTGGTTTTGAGGATTCAGAGATCTTGAAGAAAGATGGGTATGTATCCTCTACATCTACTGAAGTCACAAAGTCCCTGTGGGACAGGAATGAAACAATAGAGGCCAGAGACTTCAACCAAATCTTTGTTTTCTTCAAAACACTTGTTGAGCCTTTTGAGATTGAGAATGGCTTTTATGCTCTCCATTGCTCTTCTGTACAATGAAGAAGATGGAATAGAACTCTTAGAACCTTTCTTCTGAAGGAATGCCCTCTATCAGTCCCACATCCGCAATATGAGAGATTTCATTCTGGATCAGATTATGTTTATGGAGTCATTGGAGCTGGTGACTGGATGAAGAATGAATGGGGTGGAGCCCTCAGCTCTAGAAAGCATCCCTGGCTCACTATGTCCTTGAACCACCTATCTATGGTCAATGTAAACCATTTTTCTAAGAAATGAGAAATCCTATCCCCTTTCATCAGCTGTGGTCAGAGGCCTATCTGATCTTTTGTATAAAGTGGATTCTGGGAGGGATCAGGCTGAGAACTTCATTGCATCAATTGAGGAATCTGCTACAAATGCTGTTTGCTAGGGAGATTCTCTTCTATAAGCAGCAAAAATCAGGATGGTATCTGTCCTTAAGGATTTTGAGGTTCTTCCATTAGGGAAGAGATGCTTCTGCAAAGCAGGCTGCTACCAGACCTCTCAGAGGATGGCAGAGTCTTCAAAGCCCTTTCTGAGAGTGGCTACCTTCTTTCTATCCATGGGTTTCGTAGGATAGAATTGATAATAAGTGTATCACTGGTGATGAATGCTACAGTGACATCATCCTTATGGTACCTCAGCAATAAGCAGAGGGATTTACCCCTAAGTCAAATGATCAAGATCCTCCTCACTTTTGGAGCCCCTCCCTACACTGCACAAGGTTTCTGGTCTATTCCCTGGCCCCTGCATTGGAGTCAGAGTTGCCTCAATGGGTTGGAGACACTAAAGGAATGTCTCACTCGTAGCCCCAGGATCTAACAGAGTTAGGGATGGAGGGCTGGGTAAAGCGTGGAGAAAACTGGCTGTTTTCCAACCTTGGAAAGGCTGCCTCACATATACAGCACTACTTGGATTTGACCCTGTGCTTTTCTTGGCTGCTCTTGCCTGGATGGGGCAAAGAAGTTGGCAGGAAGACACTGAAGCGGAGGCTCAGTGTGGGTTAAACCTCTAAGAGGTTAACTGACCCAGGGAGGAGAAGGAGGAGGAATGCCAAGCAGGGAGAATACTGCTCCCCACTGTCCAAAACATTAGGCAGAAAAGTTAAAATAGGAGTAAGGATGGGAGAAAAAGAAACCACCACTGTCTTCTCCTGCCAAAGCAGAGAATTTGGCAACAAGCAAGAGCAGAGAGGAGTGTGAACAGACTATGTGGTGTGAAAACAATGATCTGCCCCCATAAATGGCAGAGAGAGAGGAGACCAGTTCAGATGTCCCGAAATGTGGGAGACACTGGGTTGCAGAAAGGATGTGGAGAAACTGGAGAAAGTCCATAGAAGGGCAACAAAAATGATTAGAGGTCTGGAACATTGGACCTATGAAAGAAGATTGAAAGAGCTGGGTTTGTTTAGTCTAGAAAAAAGGAGACTAAGAGGGGATATAATAACAGTTTTCAAATACTTAAAAGGTTATGAGGAAGAAGGAGAAAAATTATTCTCCTTAATCTCAGATGGTAGGACAAGAAGGAACAGGCTTAAATTACAGTAAGGGAGGTTCAGCCTAGACATTAGGAAAAAATTCCTAACCATCAGGGTGATTAAACTCCGGAATAAGTTGCCTCGTCAGGTTGTGGAATTTCCTACATTGGAGGTTTCTAAGAGCAGGTTAGACAAACACCTGTCAGGGATGTTACTTGGTCCTGCCATGAGTGCAGGGAACTGGACTCAATGACCTGTCATGGTCCTTCCAGTTTCTATGTTTCTATATACAGCACATAAAATGCACTACATTTAATATGACAATGCAAATACAAAGATACCTGTTTGATCAACACTGATGAATACCAGTGATAATTAGTGACAAGTTCCCAATCAATGAAGTGATAAATTACCAGTTTACAGTCAAAGATCTGGCAAACTGGGATTAAGGTGATTTTTTTTCCCTGTTGCTGTCAATGAACAGAATTCTGAGCAGAATAGTAATGACTCAATGTGCAATGGTCAAATAATAAATGTATCTTCTTCCTTACTTTCACATTTTTTCTCCCTTATAATAGTAAGCAGAACAATGTGTGGAGAAGTAATAGTATGGTTTACTTTTTTTTTTTTTTGGGGGGGGGGGGGGGGCCAGTTATTTTTATTTACATTTGAGTCCCAGTTAAAGAAACAGTCCAGTGTGCCAGACACTGCACAAACACAATGAAAAGAGGGTCCCTGCCCCAGTGAGATTGCAATCTAAATATAAGGCAATGGACAACAGGCAGACAGGGTGCTTGGGGTTCTTTTGTATTTAGCATCAAACATTTGGAGAAGTGGAAACTATTTCACTGTTTTTGTTAATCTCACAAATTTGAAAAATTTCCACAGCTTCACCAAAATGCATCTCTAACTATTGTGATGGAGAGATGAACTGATGATTAAGGCACTTTACTATAACAAAGCATATCCAAATCATCTTCATCACTCTGCCACCAAATTCCTGTGTGAACTTGGGGGAATCATTTATTAATCTCTGTGTGTGGATTAGCACATAAAACCAGTGCTAAATTTCACTTTCTCTGCTTCATTTCTCCATCTATTACATTAATTTTACTACCCTTCTTCACAGGAGAATTTTGAAGATACATTTGCATATATCTGTGAAGGTCTCAGTCAGAATGGTGACGAATGCCACAGGGAATCGTATACACTGAAGGAAAGACGGCTGTAACAAAATAATTGAAAAGGGTTAGCTATCAAAAAAGCAACTGTTCTCAATAATGCCTGTGTAGTTTGTGAAGCACCAACAACATGCTTTGTGCTGTAGAAAACACATCTAATGAAATGTTTAATTCCTCCACCTTTGCAGAGTATTGAAAAAAAACAACTTTATCTACATCTGTGTAGCATTATAAATATTAACAGTACCTAAGGAACAAATGATCAGTGGAACTGGCTATGAAAAGACTTGCCCATGTTTTCCCCTTCCTAGGCTTTAGAGCCCAAGCCTCAACTTCAAAGTGCTGTCTAGACAGTTATTTTTAGAGTGCTAGCATGAATTTCATTAGCTCAAGTCTAATGACCCAGATTGGGAGGCTTGCTTTTGAGAGATCCAAAATGCTATGTAGACATATCTTTTCCATACAAATTCCCAATCAGTTTTAATGACCAGGCACCTGTCAGGCAGGAATTTACAACCCAAGATTCCTGAAAATACTTATGCATGTAAGTAACTTTATTTTAATGAACTAAGTAACCTATGTGCATAAGTGTTCACAGAATTGAGTCCTGACTCAGGTAAAATAGTAGAACCTGAACTTAGATCACTAAACTAAATCGGAGCTTTCCCACTGACTTCAGCAGGTGCAGAATAAGACCCAATCACAGGAACCAAGAATAGGGTAAGATAACACATATTTTTGGTTCACATATTTTGTTTCCTAATTTCAAACTATTTTTTCATATGGAAACTGAAGTATGCGTGTGTATATATTTTTTATTTCACAGGATAAAGACAATTTAGTTTTAAGGATGCACCCAAAAGTGCTTCGCATTGGCCTAACTCAACTGATATTAAAGTCAATGTTGCAGCTCCCCATGACATCACTGCAAGCAACGTCCCAAATTCATTTTGCATCTTAAGCTAGTATCCTTCTGCTTTTGTGAGATGAGGCACCTCCTTCATATTAAACTGCTAATCTTGATACTTTTGATATTACTGTTATATGAGAAATCCCTACATAGCAGTGTTTTATATTTGTATTTCTTGCTTTCTTTGTTATTGTCATCTAGCCAGCCAACATTATTTTCTTTTGTGGAAATCTTACTCTTAGCTGCTGACTTTGGAATAGCCCACCCCCAAAATATATACACCATATATAAAAATGACTGTTTCTTTGATTTAAAAAAAACTATGCCTTAACACTTGACTGTGGCACAGTTGTTTACTTTCCCCTCCCCCATCTTCTAAAAATGAGCATGTTAGCATGCAGAATAAATAAACTCAGTATTTAGTGTTTTACTAATGAAGTCGTCTAAGTTCCTTTATCTTAAACAATCATGTTCTAGGAAATAGGAAAGGTTGATTATCATACTCCTTTGGAAGTCAATATTGGAATATCTAGCGCCAGCACTTGGAATGATGCTTCTGCCAATGCTAGAGTGTTCTTTACAGTCTAATTTCTGCCATTCTTTAAAAGACTTCTTAAAAGAAGTGTTTTGAGCACTGAGGCTTCCAGCACTTCCCATTATTCTTCATAGTGCTGCTCCAGTCCCAATTCTTGCTACCTATCCTTGGTAGTTATTAACAGCCTTCAGATATTTATAGATAAATATCAACCTTCCTGAATTATTATTTACTTACACTGAATCTATTTCTTTAGTCTTTGCTTCATAAAGCAGTCCTGCTAGTACTATTTGTTACCCTTTCAAGTATGCCCTCCATTTTCTCTACATCTTTCTGGTAATGTGGTACCCGTGAAATAAACATGACATTACAGGAGTGGTTTCGCCAGAATCACAAAAGATGAAATTCATCTCTATTCAGAGGGCCAGTACAAAAGCTGTTTCTTTCTTCAGCATTCAATTCCTATTATAAGAATAAAAGATTGTACTTGTGAGAAATCAAAGTCAGATAGATTTTTTTCATCAAGACAGTCATAGTCTGTCAGAGTCTAATGACAGGAAAAAATCCAGCCTGTAACTGTAACAAAATTAAAAAAAAAAAATCCATTGACAAGAAAATAATAAAGTTGCTCCTCAAGGGAAAAAAAAGTTGTCAATATACTACTGTTTAGGAAGCAACATCTCTGCTGAATGAATCTACTTTCCACTGAGACAAAGGCACTCAACCAGTCACTGCATGCAAGGGCATCTTACAAATTATGCCTTCTGTGTTCAAAGATTTAAAGGGTCATTTTGGATAATCACACAGCTGTAAGAGTCTGCATTTTCTTGGCTTTGAGTACAATTATTTATTGTTTGCATTAGAATATCAGTGAAGAATTTGGCCCCACATGACTTACTTAAGTTCATGCAATAAGGCTACGTCAGAATCAGGAATTGAGACTCAACTCTTCTGAGTCCCAATGTAGCATTTATTTATTACTCATATTGCAGTGCTATCTAAGTTTCTCAGCCAAGTCTGGGACCATATTTTGTGAGTCACTATAGAAACACGGAATCAGAGATGGACTCTGCCCGTAAAGGCTAGCAACATAAGTAGACAGCGTATGGAAAGATGAGGCACAAAGAGATGAGGTGATTTGCCCAACGTCATAGAGCAACTCAGTGGCAGACTGGGAATAGAACCTCCCAGTCAGGAGCATTGTCCATTAGACTCAATGGCACAAAATCCCTGTCAGATATTAGGCAGTCATACAAACAGAATAATTTTTCTTATAAATTATGCTATGGTGGCCTATGAAAAATCTCTAGCTAGGAGAATGAGAGATCAACCTAGTAAATTTAATAGCGGGAGGAAGGAAATCAGTAAAACTGGCTGTTCAACACTTTCTGTTCTTTTTCTCAAATGCTTTTCCCATCAACCTGCTCGGGGTATGAAACAATATTTAATCCATTGCTTGTGGGTGGAGATGGAGCAGTTGTTACTTCATGTGCAATTCTCTCTGTTGCCTAACAGTATGTGATCAGACAAGCACAAATCAAGTTTAATATCACCTAATACCCTCATATCTGAACTCATTTTTACATATTATTGAAGTGTTTATTCTAAGCTTAGATGTCACCATAACAGCTGCATGTTCTCCAAATTTTCAATTTTTAAATCACACAGAGATGTTCCTTACCTGTGTGATATTATGGAAAACTGTTCTCTAAAGGTTTGGCCTTGAGAAAGCTAAATAATATTGGAAAAATAAAAACATTACATGGAAAACATGCCATCCAATCATCTTCTGTTACAGCTGAAAATCAGTGCAAGAGCAGAGCTCTGAAGTACCTGATGCCAAGAGCTCCAGCCTGTCAAGACTGGAACCTCTCCTGTGCAGATAGAGATAAGCGATCATTTTCAGGCTCTCTGCAGAGGTACTAAGTAGAGAACAGTTTGGGAGATTCGTCTGAGAGAAGGGATCAGGAGGAGCCCTCATCGACCAAAAGTAACGGGATGCATTCCATGACCACCATTCCCAAGAGAAAGAAAGGTGATGGTGGTTTGGGATTCTCTCCTATGGAGGACAGAATCATCCATCTGCCTTCTGGACTAGGAAATTTGAGAAGTGCATTGCTTGCCTGGAGCTACCATTTAGAATGTGATAGAGAATCTGCCAAGACTTATGAAGCTCTCAGACCATTACCACTTCCTATGTCTTCACATGGGCACCAATGACACTACCAAGAATGACCTTGAGTGGGTCATTGAGTCTTGCGTGGTTCTGGGAAGAAGGAAAAAGGAGTTTGAGATGCAAGTGGTGTTCTTGTCCATCCTCCATGTTGAAGAAAAAGGCCCAGGTAGGTATCATTGAATTGCAGAAGTAAAGGACTAGTTACATAAGTCATGTTGGAGAGAGGGCTTTGGATTCTTTAACCATGGTATGTAGCTCCAGGAAAGACTGCTAGGAAGAGATGGGATCCACATAACAAAGACAGTGAAAAACATCTTCACAGGCAAGCTAGCTAACCTACTAAGAAGAGGATTAAATTAGGTTTTCCAAGGAGGATCGGTTCCAAGAAGGACGGAGCTACATTGTTCTCAGTAGTAGTAGTGACAGAAGTAGGAGCCATGGTTTCAAGTTGCAATGTGGGAGGTCAAGACTGGTTATTAAGAAATCTTCTTTACCAAAAGAGTGGTTGAGCACTGGAAGAGGTTACCTAGGAAGGTGACAGATTTTCCATCCCTTGATGTTCTTAAGGTGTGGCTTGACATCATCATCTAGATGATTTAGTGGGGGTCAGTCCTTCCAATGCTCTTCTATGATTCATTGTAAATGCACTCCTCCCATCTGCCACCAATCTCTGAGGACATTATTTTTAGGAGATTGGAGTAACAGAGGCAAGGAGACTTTCTGCTCTCCCTGACCACACTACAGAGTCCAGCCTACAGAACAGAGCAAAAATAATTCTTATTACACAGTATTGGTTAAAGCGTTAACTAGACATAGTTGAATCGAGGCAGACACCTTATACCAGTGATCTCTAAAACTGTTCTAACCCTAACCCTTTTCCCCACCCAAAGAGAGAGCCCAGGAAAGTGAACAAGATCTTTCAATGTAGCTTCATGACAGTCTGAGGAGCCACATCTCAAATGCTGACAACTAATTTACATTTTATTTAACTCTAACATTTAACAGTTGCGTCTCCCAACATTTCACCAAGATCAGTGCCTGAAAGAAAGTTTCCTGAAGCTAAATGCAGAGAAGACATAAGTGACGGCAGTGGAAGCAAATACACACTGAAGAGGACACCTCATTATACATCCTGTCACCTTCCTAAAATTCCTCTGCCCTCAAATTCACTACCAACTTCCTCATTGCTCTTTACAGCATGTGTATCTACTCCCTTTCCTCCCCTACATTCACCTGCTCCTCAAAATGTCACTCCATCTCCTGATAACACAAGGAGCTGGTGGACTCAGTCCTACTGAAAATAATGGGCTATGACAGCCATTTTGAAGAAAAGCAATATTTAATGAGTTAATGAAGGAGAAAGAGTTTTATGTTTTAAACCGTAGTAACACAAGTTTGAAGCAGCACAAGGAGCAGCTATCCTTCCACTGAGGAAGCTATTGATATTAATAAAGAATTCTATCAGCAGCTAGCAGCAGGAATGCAATCTGTTCTGCCACACAATTAATTCATTGTATGCAGAGATATGAGTACAGCATTGAATTATCCCAAAATGGATTAAAAACTATTCCAAGTCATTTATTTCTAGAACAATAAATGGCAGCTCTATGATAGCACATTCCTTCTGTGCTTCTCACAACATTACTATCACTGGCATTTGATTCAGGCATTTTTTTATCTTTAATCAGGAAACCTGTATCTCCAATGATGGCTGAGTAAGGAAGGAGACGGATGGTATATTGATCCAAAATCAATAATATGGTATGCTTATACTTGCTCTATAGAGGTGCAGATTCTGACCATAGTTTCCTTATTACTAAAATGGCAATCACTCTAATTTCAACAGAAGAATTCACTTGTTATGGTATACAAGGCATAACACATCGGTGAAAATTCAGTACTTACTAACAAATACTCTCTCTCACTGAAAAACACAAGTGATGCACCATCCCGGGTGATGTAAAATTAGCTGGACAGCAATAAGCATAAGCAGCCAAGATGCTGTGGATGCCATCCTCTTATTCAAAATTTGGACCCAAGAGACCTTATAATGGCTTGGGCATACCAATGGACCAATCACAAGCTTTGGCTATATAAGCAGATAACAGACAGTGACTCACCCTACATGATTTATGAGGGTTTACCAAGGGTTTCCCTTTTAGATTATTGGGATACTCCTCAGAACTGCCTGCCACAGTTTATCCTTGAGTGGACATGGATACAGCCTTCCACTCAAAGGATCAACATTCAGACAGTAAGCTGTACAAAAACAAATTATCTCTTTACTAAATGCTATATCTTATACAATTGTATACTTAAAATAAAACCAAAAACAAATACAATTCAACGTAACTAATGGCACTTGAGAGAATACAAGATACCATAAATTATGTAACCTAATGTTGCACAACATTAAATAACAAACCATAAAAATGCAATGCAATACTTATAACACAACATTTCCTTAACACATATTATAACAATGTTATATGTGAATATGTTGTGTGTCACTGCATGACAGGCATACAACATATGACATAGAGAAAGGAAAATACCCTTCATGCATGTGTATAAAGCCTAGTATAATGTTATAATATAATGTCAAACCTATTGCAATGCATCACCCCAATTTTTTATAGATATTTATAAAGTGACCTTACAACAGTACATACTCAACAATGTTGCTACAAAATAACATTTTATGCATGTTGATCACACAATCATAGAATGAGTGGTGTAAGAGGCCATTCTGACATAAGCATCCAGATTTATTTACAATAATACACATACTTTCCTTATCCTTAAAAGAAATATGCTTACTTTCCTTCTTCTTGATCAAAACCATCTGACTTGTCTCAGGGATCCTTCTGCTCTGTCAAGCTACTTGCTGTTCCTGCTGTGTCCAGTTGTCGTCTTCTCCTCTGACCACCAAAACTACCCACACTCAAGCCTGTCAGCTGTCTGCCTTAGATATGATTTCTGACCCCTTCTGGTTGATGGCTTTCTTAATGCCAGTCATAAGCACACTCCCCTTCCAGTGAGATGATGTTTCTCTCTCTAATATGAAATCATTGCTGTCACCCTTTTGGATCTCTAGCTAAACCTACTCTAAACTACCACTATTTGCTAACCTATAAAAAGCCTTACATCTGAAGCTAATTATATTTGATATATGCCCAATCATTATCATACTGTCACCATCTTTTATTATACTAATTAGAACAAATAAAATCATGATGTTTTCCTTCCCCTTTCTGCTTGATTTTCAGCTAAATGCTATCTCTGGTGCTGATTTTCTTACATGAACTAAAGCAGCTTAAAAATCTCTTATATCCATCACAGAGTCAAAATACTGCAAGCATCACCACGGACTCTACAAAGAGACATTTAATGTTTTTCAGAAGAAGTTTCACAGCTGTTCATCCACTTACAGTCAAAACTGGACTTTGCATAGCATCTAGGTCACTAATCAAAACTGACAGTAAAACATTCTTAACTTAAGAAGTGGTCTTCCAAAGATTCAGTGAGTATTTTGAGTCCACACTTAACCATCCTCAAGGCACTATGGCCAGATATGGATGCATTAGCAATAGATGCAATCCCTGACCCTGAAACTTGTGTAGATGCATCTATGTTGGAAGAGATTTACTTTGCCATAAAGAAACTGAAAAGCAGTGAACTGCCAGACCCCATTGCACTTTTCAGGAGCACCATAAAGCCCATAAGGATATCATTACACCAACTTTTTGTCTGGGCTTAGACAATTAGGATGATACCTGCAGCATGAAAGAAGAGATCATCATCTCTCTATATAAGGAGCTAGGTCTACACACTGAGTGTGGTAGTTATAGGTCAATAACTGTGATCTCTGTCCCTGGAAAAGCCTTCACCTGTGTCTAGTAGGGCAGGTCTAGTATCTCCTTGTGAAGAGCAATCAGGCTTCACTACCAGGCGCTCTACAATGGACACTATACTTGCTCTCCATGGTTTATCTGAAATCGATCGTGGATTTAGTCAATCTTTGATAACAGCATTACTAGGTCCAAAGGCAGCCTTTGACTGTCATGAGAGCTTGTCTTATGGAAAACCCTATGAGGCTTCACTGTTTCAGACATCCTCCTGAACTACATAATGACTCAAGGGCATAAATGCAATGCAGGCCTCAGAAATCTGACAGGTTTTACACTAGATCTGGGGTGAAGTAGGAATGTGTCCTGATCCCAGTTCTATTCTGCTGCACAGTAGTTTGTCTCATTTTCAGTCTCTTTTTATTATCTTGGATTATGCAGATGTTATTCTCTTTGGTCAGGAGGCAAATAACCTTAAAGATGCACTAGACCATTTCCAGCAGCTGTCCTTGGGCTAAGGATTCCTTGGGAAAAAAAAGAAATCGAGAGGGTCAGCAGATGTCTGGTCCAGAAGCACAACCATGGAAGTAGAGGACGTCTTCATCTACTTAGGCATTAAAGTATCAAATGAGCTCAGCCAGCCAGACATCTGCAGGAGACCTGCTTTAGCAATCAGAGCCATGAAAGACTTGCATAGGGTCTGGAGCCAAAAGAAAAGACGGTTACTAACCTTTTTCTGTAACTGTCGTTCTTCGAGATGTGTTGCTCACGTCCACTCCAATTAGGTGTGCGCGCGCATCGTGCACGGCTGCCGGAAAGGATTTCCCTAGCATCCCCAAAGGGTCGGCTACAGAGCCCCCTGGAGTCGCGCCTGCATAGCGCGCCTTATAAGGGCTCGCCGACCCTTCCCCCGTCAGTTCCTTCTTGCCAAGGATCCGACAGAGGGGCAGGTGGGCGGGTTTGGAGTGGACGTGAGCAACACATCTCGAAGAACGACAGTTACAGAAAAAGGTTAGTAACCGTCTTTTCTCCTTCGAGTGATTGCTCACGTCGACTCCAATTAGGTGATTCCCAAGCACTTACCGGAGGAGGGGTCGGAGGTTAATCTCTTAGGGACTTCAGCACTGCCCTGCCGACCGCTGCGTCCTCTGTTGCTTGTTGGGCGATCGCATAATGGGCTGCGAATGTGTGAATTGAGGACCAGGTTGCCGCTCTGCATATTTCCTGGATCGGAACACAGGCTGCAAAGGCTGTCGACGTGGCCTGGGCTCTTGTCGAATGGGCCATGATTTTTGGGGCTGGCTTGTTGGCTAGCCCGTAGCATGTCTTTATGCATGATGTAATCCACGACGAGATTGTCTGTGCGGAGACCGGGTGCCCCTTCATCCTGTCGGCTACGTCCACAAACAGTTGAGGGGACTTTCTAAAGGCCTTTGTCCTTTCAATATAGAAGGCGAGGGCCCTTCGTACGTCTAGTAAGTGTAGGGTCCGCTCCCGGTCTGAGGTGTGAGGTCTTGGATAGAACACCGGCAGGAAGATGTCTTGGCTCGTGTGGAAGGCCGAGACTACCTTGGGTAGGAAGGCCGGATGTGGTCGGAGTCGGACCTT
Organism: Pelusios castaneus; assembly: GCA_007922175.1. Lineage (NCBI taxonomy): Eukaryota > Metazoa > Chordata > Testudines > Pelomedusidae > Pelusios > Pelusios castaneus. The sequence continues at coordinate 8,562,802 of ML685813.1, forward strand.
ATCCTTGAAAAATACCGTATACGGCGGCTCCGATGTGAGGGCTCGAAGCTCGGAGACTCTCCTGGCAGAGGTGATTGCCACGAGGAATGCGACCTTCCACGAAAGGTATAGTTCTGAGCATGTCGCTAAGGGTTCGAATGGGGCTTTAGTGAGCGCTCTAAGGACTAGGTTCAGGTCCCATTGTTGAACTGGTTCCGTTACGTCAGGAAACCTTTTTGCTATGCCTTTTAGGAAGCGGCCTACGATAGTGTTGGAAAAGACCGAACTGCCCTCTATCGGTGGGTGTAGGGCCGAGATGGCTGCTAAGTGAACCTTCAGGGAGGATATGGATAGGCCTTCATGTTTAAGGTGGAGGAGGTAATCGAGTATGACCGGAAGGCTGGCCTCCCTCGGGGACAGCGAACGTCCCTCGCACCAGATAGTGAAACGTTTCCATTTTGAAAGGTAAGTTGCCCTGGTGGAGGGCTTCCTGCTCTCCAGCAGGATTTCTCGGACTAGGCTTGAGCATTGCATTTCCTTCTGGCTTAGCCATGAAGCTTCCACGCCATGAGGTGGAGTGATTGAAGGTCCGGGTGGCGAACCACGCCTCCCTGCTGGGTGAGTAAGTCCGGCAACAGTGGGAGGTTGATGGGTGTTGACACCAGGAGGTCTAGGAGGGTGGGGAACCAGTGTTGGCGAGGCCAGGCCGGGGCGATCATTATTACTGATGACTTGTCCTTTTTTATTTTTGACAGAACCAAGTGGATTAGTGGAAACGGCGGGAACGCATAGAGTAGACCGCTCTTCCATGGGATTTGGAAGGCATCCGCCAGCGACCCTGTGCTCAGCCCTCGGAAGGAGCAGAATTTCCTGCACTTGGCATTGTCCCGTGTGGCAAACAGGTCTAGATGGGGAGTCCCCCAGGACTGGAAGATGGAGTGGAGCACCTCCGTATGCAGCGACCATTCGTGTACCCGAATAGCCCGGCTCAAGGAGTCCGCCAGAGAGTTCTGGGCTCCTGGAAGATAGGACGCCTCCAGGTGGATTTTCCGGGGTATACAAAATCGCCAGAGATCTAGGGCTTCTCTGCATAGGGGGGAGGAGCGTGCCCCTCCTTGCCTGTTGATATAGAAGACGGTTGCTATGTTGTCCAACTTCACTGCCACACATTGGCTCTGTAAGTGGTGTTCGAAGGCCCGACAAGCCAGGAGCACTGCCCGCAGCTCCCTGACGTTGATGTGACTGGATAGGTCCCATTGTGTCCATAGGCCCTGAGTTTTCAGGTGGCCTAAGTGGGCACCCCAGCCCAAGTCTGATGCGTCCGTCACAAGAGTCAAGGTTGGTTGCGGTTTCTGGAAGGGGACTCCTGAGAGTACCACGTGTGCGTCTGTCCACCACTGTAAGGACGTCAGAATGTGAGGAGGAATGGTTACCACCTTGTCCAGCCGATCCCTGGATGGTTGATACACTGAGGCTAGCCAAAGCTGCATGGGTCTCATGTGTAGTCTGGCATGGGGGACGACATAGGTGCACGCTGCAAAATGGCCCAACAGTCTTAAGCATGTCCTGGCCGTGGTCATAGGGTGGCAGGACAGGTCCTCTATCAGAGCGCCAATGTTGAGGAAGCGTGCCTGTGGGAGGGATATCGTACAAGTGATGGAATTCACTACTGCCCCAATAAATTCTATTTTCTGTGTTGGCACCAGAGTGGACTTTTTTAAGTTTATTAACAGACCGAGCGTGTGGAAGGTATGTCTGATGAGGTCTATGTGTTCCTTTACTTGTGCGCTGAACTTCCCCTTCACCAGCCAATCGTCCAGGTATGGGAACACGTGCACTCTCCTCTTTCTGAGGGAGGCCGCCACGACCGCCATACATTTCGTGAAAACCCTGGGTGCCGTGGACAGGCCGAAGGGGAGTGCTGTAAATTGGAAGTGATCATTTCCAACCACAAATCTTAGAAATTTACGGTGCCTCGGGATGATTGAAATGTGGAAGTACGCATCCCTGAGGTCGAGGGTGGCGTACCAGTCCCCTGGATCCAGAGAGGAGGTGATTGAGGTTAGGGAGACCATGCGGAATTTGATCCGTTTTATAAATCTGTTCAGTGCCCTGAGGTCCAGGATCGGCCTGAGGCCTCCTTTTGCTTTCGGGATCAGAAAGTACTTTGAATAAAAGCCCCTTCCCTGCAGCGCTGATGGGACCTCTTCGACCGCTCCTAGGTCTAGGAGCAGCTGGGCCTCCCTGCGGAGATGATGTTCGTGAGAGGGGTCCCTGAAGAGGGACGGGAATCTGGGGGGGCGGGGGTAGGGGGTAGAGTGGAATTGGATAGAATATCCCACCCCTACCGTGCGTAGGACCCATCTGTCCGTTGTAATACAGGCCCAGGCTTGGTAGAAATGGGACAAGCGGTCTCTGAATAGCGGGGTTGGATCCATGAGTTCTGGTACTCCATCCTCGGGCGGCCCTTCAAAAGCCCTGCTTTGGGTCCTGGGATTTGCCCGGGGGGCCATCGTGCTTCCCCGACGACGGGTAAGACCTCTTTCTGTTATGGCCCCCAGTGTTGGTTCTGCCCCTCCTACGGCTCAAGTCCTGCCTTTGTTGTTGTTGGTAGGGGCGTGGTGGGGGCTGAGGGTTAAAGTGACGCCTTTGCATCGAGGGTGTATGCATCCCCAAGGATTTCAACGTCGCCCTCGAATCCTTGAGGCTATGAAGCTTCGAATCTGTCTGCTCCGAAAAGAGCGATTGGCCCTCGAAAGGGAGGTCTTGGACAGTCTGCTGGACCTCGTATGGGAGCCCCGAGGCTTGCAGCCACGAGCTGCGACGCATTGAGATCCCCAAAGCCATCACCCGTGCAGCTGCGTCTGCTGCATCCAGGGCCGACTGGAGGGAGGCTTTAGCCACCTCTTTTCCCTCGTTTGTCAGCGCCGTAAATTCCTTCTTGGAGTCCGGCGGCAGTGTGGTGGCGTATTTTTCGACCGAGGACCAAGAGTTAAAAGTGTACCTACTCAGGATGGCCTGCTGGTTTGCCACCCTGAGTTGTAAACCTCCCGTGGAGTACACCTTTCTGCCATAAATGTCCAGTCTCTTAGCATCTTTGGCTTTGGGCGTTGGTGCCTGTGCCCCCTGCCTTTCCTTGTCGTTGGCAGCCGCCACGACAAGTGACCCAGGAGTGCGGTGGGTGTATAGGTACTCATACCCTTTAGGTGGTACAAAGTATTTCCTCTCTACCCTCTTCGGGGTGGGCGACACCGAAGAGGGGGTCTGCCGGATGGACCTCATGGTTCTATCAATAGTCTTTATTAGGGGCAGAGCCACCCTCGAGGGAACTGAAGAGGTCAGAATGTCTGTCATGGGGTCCTCTGTGTCCTCAATGACCTCCTGGGCTTGGATGCCCAAGTTGAGGGCAACCCTTCTAAGGAGGTCCTGGTGCGCCCTCCCATCCTCCGATGGTGGGGCTGGTGCAGAGCCCGCTACTGCCTCGTCTGGCGACGAAGACGAGGAGCCCTTGACAAGAGAGCAGTCCTCCTCTTCAAGGATATCCTGCGGCCTCGAGGCCTCGGCTGCGGAGCCGGTATCCTCGGGAGGAGGCACGGTGCCGGCCCCACGCGGTGCCGTGCTAGTTGGACGGTGCCGGTCCCCTTCCGGTACCGAGTCCGGGCGGGAGATTGTTTCGGACCGACTACGAGGCCTGGAAAAGGTCGGTGCCGTAGAGAGGGAGCGGGACGAATGTGCCCCCTTGGACTGATGGTATGCCCATGGCGTCCAGAAAGGCCAACTGTTGGGGTTCTGCCATGCCGGACCCCACGGTGCCGGGAACGCCTCTTTGCGGTGCCGTGAAGAGGAGCGGGAGCGGCTCCGTTGGGACGCGATCGATCCCTCCTCGGACTCCGATGGCGACACGCTCCTGGGAGACCATAGCGGTGCCGTGGGTCTCGACGTCGGGGAGCGGTGCCGTGGAGAATGAGGGGCCGGTAGCGGCGTGGGCTTGCCCCTTGACTGACGGGGTTTACCCGGTGCCGGAGTGACGGTCGCGGAGTCGGGATCACCTCTACGCGGTACCGTACTCTCTCTGAGCTCCCTGGCGGCCTCGAATGTCTCAGGCGTGGAGGGAGACCTTGTAATCTCTACGTCCTCCACTAACTCCTGACCGGAGATCACCGGAGCCGGACTCGATCTCCCGATGTCCCGGGGTGGAGGCGACGATCTGGGCGTCCTCGGGGTGGCAGCGACGTGGCCCGACACGGGTCGCACGGTGTCCTTACCCCTCGCACCGTCCTTAAGAGTCGGTGACCGGCCTCTGTCCGCCCGGTGTTTTTTCCGCGGCACTGGTGAAGAAGACCGATGCCCGGGGGGCCGGTTTCGGTACCGATGATACACGGTGCCGATTGTCCTTGCCCTGGCTCGAAGGTCCCGGTGCCGGGGAACTCTTTGACGGCGTCGAGATCGTAGTCGGCGCCGGAGCCTTGGGGGAGGGTCTAAGTGCCGCCTCCATGAGGAGTACCTTTAGCCTCTGGGAACGGTCCTTTTGTGTTCTGGGCCGGAACGATCTACAGATCTTGCACTTTTCCCCCAAGTGCTTTTCTCCCAGACACTTTAAACACATGGAGTGCGGGTCGCTCTTGGGCATAGGTTTGTTGCACTCCACACACTGTTTGAAGCCTGGGGCTCGAGGCATGCCCCGGCCCCGGGGCTCAGCAACTAGTACTATTAACTAAAACTTGAAATAAAAGAAAGAAGAAGAAAACTTGCTAACTTCGAAAGTAAGGAGTATAAAGGAATGCTAGGACGGATCTCTACCACGAGAGACCCACGATCCGACTAGCCGTCACTGCGGTAAGAAGGAACTGACGGGGGAAGGGTCGGCGAGCCCTTATAAGGCGCGCTATGCAGGCGCGACTCCAGGGGGCTCTGTAGCCGACCCTCTGGGGATGCTAGGGAAATCCTTTCCGGCAGCCATGCACGATGCGCGCGCACACCTAATTGGAGTCGACGTGAGCAATCACTCGAAGGAGAATGTGAGACTACATACAAAAAGTACAGATTTATCAACCCTCCTTATCTCCAGTCCTCTCAAATGGATCTGAAACATGATCATTGCTTAAACAGGATCTCAGAAGGCTAGGGATATTTCACATATATTGCCAATAAAATTATGTGTGCCTAACTTTTGCAAAATATTTTTTATCTCCCCCCCCATTTCTTTGTGTGAAGGATATGAACAGATTATCTTGAATCACATCAGAAATGTATATTAGATGTAAGAAATAAAAACTCCTTTAAATCAAGTGTGAAAACAATGAGTTAAACAAACAAACAAAAAAACACAAGGCACGTGGCTGTTGTTTATCTTAAGAGCATAAGTACAGAGAATTATATGAAAAAGTTGGAATATTCACCCCAAAACAGGTATGACATCATCTTTAATCACCGAGACATTCCAATAAGAGATAAATTTTTCCTTCCTGATATTTAAGACAAAAACAGGGAAATATGTTTGACTGAGGAAACTAATTTTTAGTATCTACTAAGAGATATTACAAAGCAGCCCACATACTGTCAAATGATTTTCCCATGCACAGAGGGTTCAGCGAGTTATTTATAATCAGATGAGCTGGTTGGCATTTTTTCTAATTAGAAATCTATGAACGTAGATGAAACTTTAGTCTGCAATGTTTCAAAAGTCCAGGACGGAATTTTTGTTGAGACACACTTGCAAGAGACACAGCTTTGTGGTTAGAGCACTGAACTGGGATGTTGGAGATCAAGGTTCAAATGTCTACTCTAAATCAGATACAGTCATAATGGAGTCACACCCTCTTCCCCCTCCCTCCTCCACCAATTAAAAAAAAATCAAAAGGGCTCATTTAGAATCAACATAAATGTCAAAATCTCCAAGTTTTTTTGCAAAAATAATTTATTGTTTCCTGGGAAGCTCCCATAATTAGTGGTGCACCATGCTATTTCATATTCTATTTGGTTTTGAAGCAATTAAATAAAAGCCCAACAAGGCCCCACAGCAACACCCTGCCCACAGAGTAGTAAATAAAATAATATACATTGTATTTGTCTTTTTTTTTTTTGCAATTTAATATACCCACAACATTCAGACATTTGTATTTCAATTTGTCAAAGTTTGTATTTCAATCTTTATTTCAAATGTCAAGGGTGGTCAGAAGTGTTTGATTTGGATCTTTGCTTGAATCACAGGCTATCCCTCTATTTTGGGTTCCAGGTTGAATCCAATACCAGAAGGAAGTTGTTATGGGATCCTCTTTCAAATGCAAATGAAATCTTGTGGGAATAGCTCACAAGATTTTGATACCACTGATTCAAAACCTGACTCTTACCCTTGCTTCAGTCTTGAACCTGATCTTTAAAGCTATTACAAATCCAGGTCTGCACATCACCATTTTAAACTTTCTTCATAATACTGTAGTGAATATCTTAATATTTTACATTAATGTATATAAAACACTGTCCTTCTTAAAGCACTTTAAAATGGTGAATATCGGATGCAAAATTGTGCATACATCCCACACAAAGCATCCGTCTCTGAGATAGTACTTAGCAGTCATTTAGCAGAGTAAAGCAATGGGATCAGGTTTATAGGTATCCTATCGTTCGTAGAGATTCATATTCAGTACTGGCTCTGTATTTCACAAGAGAAAACTGAATATCATCAGGAATATGGAAGATTTTTATTTGGTTGTTTTACTGTTAACTAATTATGAGACTGGAAGACATTCTTGTACATCACATGGTGCAAAAGCTTATCACTTTGTATTTTATCTTAAAAACAGTTAAAAATAACTTTAGGAATATTTTACATTGTTAGTAACTTGCAGCAAGTAATCTTTGTAATGTAACACCTACTGAAAATACACTCGCTTGCTCCTGTAGTACTTATGTGTATGAATAGCACACCTGAAAAACCATTCCTCTTAATGCCAGACATCACACTGCTTCAAAAGAACAATGTACTAAAGCAAAAAAATATTAATATCTAAATATTAGTGCCATTGTGTACGAATCAAAATCTCATATGAATATTGATTTTGCCACATTGTTGCTTTTAGCAGAAATCCGTGGAACATTTTCTGACTTCTTAAAACAGAAATTTATAAAAAATGCAAGACAAAAACTAAAACACTGCCACCACAACAGCAGAAAAAACATTTATCTAGTAAATACTGGAGTACCTGCTTCACTATTAGCCAATTTTTTCTCATTGTTCTTTAAAACAAGTGCAGCAATACCTTCTGAGCCAGCATCATAATCATCAATACCCTCAACAAAAAAGGTCTCGAGATAACATAAGAATTTAAAGGTATTTTCTCCCGGTGAAAGTAGCAGATAGCAATCACGTATGTTTTTTCCTCCAGGCTGCTGTATACTGTACATAATTGTTGTTCTTCACAATGATTGGCATTAATTATACATCATCACTCCTGGAAGGAGGCATGCCTTTCAACTGTCTCTAATTTGGCACAAAAAAATCTTCCTTGATCCTCCTCCATCTGATGTGTGCAATTTATAAAGTAGAAAATAATGTCAAATGTTGAAGTAACAGGTGTTGGGTTTCCTTTTCAAAGTTCTCAACCCCCTCACAAAGTCTTCTAACTGCACAGTCCTAATTATTCCTTTTCAGAAAATGTTCCTTCATTTTATTAATATTACCTCTGATGTCTGCTTGATAGACACTAGAGAGAAATGTAGAACATGGCTAAACTACATAAGAACTGTGTCTTTCTGTGTACAGGATGACTCTCTGGGTAATGTGCTGAATATTTTGGTGGTTTCAGCAATATCTAAGCAAGTAAATTGACAATGGCACTATGCTGCAGTTAAACAAACTGGTACCAGTCACTTACTGTATAATTTTCTGTGCTAAGTGTCTCAATTACTTGAGATTCTGTTCTGCTCCTTAATGATCTGACTTTTGTCATTTCAGGGACACAGATTTGCAGCCAGAGAATCACATACAAGAGAATCACATCTCTAATCCACATACAAATATTTTAAGTCAGGTAGAGAAAACTTGGTTGATACAAAACAGAATATGTAGTTTCCCTCTGGTTACATTAAAAGTATTCGCAGAAATATGCTAGTACAACAGGACCCTGATCTTGAATGGGTCTATTAAGCATCACTACACTACAAACAATAGACAACCATAATAATAATGAGCACTTATTATCAATGTTTTGCATTCTATTATTTTGAAATACAATCAAAAAGAGGCTAATACATTATGCATCAATTACTTGGTTGAACTGCTGACATGTTAATCAAATTCTGCATGGAGTAACACCTCAGTAGTTTCGAGTTTCTTCCCCGGTTTACCTTAATCTCACAATGTTTCATAACATTTTGTAACAGAGATGGTCAAAATGTTGTTTCTTTGGGGGAAAAAAAAACCTGGTGCAATTTGAAAGTGGCTCAAGAGTGACACAAAACAGATATGGGTTATGAATATTTTAATCATTATATGGACTTCATTACCATCATAATTGTGCAGCTGAATTTTTAAAACTTTTTATTAAGGAAAGATTAAAATAAAATATTAACATACTGTATCTTTTACTTATTATTCAGGATCAGGTTAATATTCAAAGTATCTGGCTAAAGATTCTGGCTTTCAGACTAGCGTGCATTCCTCCTCTGATTATGCTAAAATTATGACCAAATTTAGTGCTTCTCTTGCACACAGACTTAGTGTGACAGCTTTTCCATTACAAGGACACTCCATGTTTTACTGCACTGTAGTTCCATAGGAGAAGTCACATTTTTCCAATAAACTGCAATACAAAGTCTTGCTGCCAACATTAAAAAATAAATTAATTTATCAGTCTATTTAAAATGTAGATCCTTTACTGAATCATTAAGTAAGCAGGTCAGACAATCTCTGGGAAGTTTGTATTTTATCATAAAATGAATCCCTTTAATAATTTCTTCCCCCAAACCGTCTAATTCCTGGACACAACCACCACATGTGTAAGTATGTCCTTGTTCTCTACAATTCCTTCATCAGACTGTCTCTTCTAGCAGAAAAATATTACGGATCTTAGCTGAATTCAAAAGCCATTGAATTGATACAGTAATTTATAAGAAATGTCTTTTTGAACTACACAAATTGAAGATGTATAGCCACTTTCCAATATAAACACCCACTCTTCCAATTTCATGTGTTTCTACAAATCTACCTCCCAGCTTTTCATCTGGGTAGTTTTTTGATCAACCAAAATTTTATAAACCTTAAAATAAACCTTTAGTTCCAGCTTGCTTCTCACTCAACTCTTCACATATGATTAAAAGGTCTAGACAGAGCCATTTTAAATCTAGATTTCACAATTAAATATTTGACTCATCAGCACTGAAAATATGGGATCCTTATAATATTTACATTAATACATATCTCTTGGTATGATTTTAAATTAGAATTTAAGAACAACTGTCCAAACTGAGTAATCTCAGTTCTTACCTACAACAAAATAGTCATTAACATTTCATCAGGATAAATTCCTGATCATCAATGAAAGTCATTAAGGAAACTTTGATGACAAGATTTGTCCAAAACTGCTAAAGTGATCTGGATGAAGGGGGAGGTAATGTATTTTTGATTACCTAAATATCTTTTAAACCCTATTATTACTAATAAAAAGCATATATATCTGAGCACCAGGTTTGAGTTTCACTCAGTGTTTGGTTGGTCTATTGATAACTCAATTCATCAATATTTTAATTTTGATGCACCATGATAATAAGACAAACTAGAGAAAGCTAGTTCACCCCACTTCATAGGATTGTATAAACATTTGTTTGGGTTGAATGATGCACTTTATTTGATCTGAAGAAAAGTGTTTCCATTTCAGGTTTAGAAAAAGAGGAAAGGAAAGGAAATGTAACAATGAAGAGCTAGATTCACAAGGAGGCCAAAGTGTCATTCACAAGCTGGGGTTGTCACCTTGGACCTCTGTGCACCCCAATATTCCAGTCAGAGATGTGCTTGTCAGAGCCATGTATTCAAGTCCCCTCTTTGTCATAGGCAGAGCAGGCACCTGAAGTCAAGTATCCCTCTCTCATAGAGCAATGCTAAAAGAGGCACAGTGATAACTAAGGCAGTAAGCTAGACAGTAAGCTATTCAGAGAAGGGCCTCAGTCTCTTCTGTTGAAACTGTTCCACTTTGTATGAATAATTAAACATTCATTGGGATGGAGAATGAGAATGACAATGACCTTACAGCCTGCTGATAAGGTGACTCACCGCTATATAGGAGATCTGGATGCAAAATCAGGGCTATTGGATGTAAATGCAGCAGCACCCCATTATCCTTATTTTGTGAATGGCACTTAAGTTTCCTTAGTCTGAGTAATTGAAATGCTTCATTTCAGAAATGTCAAAGTTGTTCATTGATATTTCTAATTTATCATCAATAAAAACAATTTGCTGAATTTTGCATGTATTTACTAAATATTTAAGGCCTACCCAAACTGGCATTTTTCAATGAAAAAAGTTTCAGCTGAAAAAATTGACCCTATTCTAATTTATTATTCTTCAAAACCAATTTGTAACATAAAAACAGCCATTGGTTCAGACCAATAGTATCCAGTGCTAGATACTGCAGAAGGAATGAACACCACAAGGCAATTATCAAGTGATCCATCCCATTAGCCAATCCCAAATTCTGAGAGCCAATCTCATGGTTTTGGGAAGCCCAGTTCAGGATTTTTGAACAGTTAGGACATTGTCTTCTTTCGCTTTCAACCCCACCAACTACTGTCTACAGAGATGAGACAGAGTTGGTCACAAAGTGAATATTTTTTAAACTGAATTTAGGAAAACACACTACCTTGGCCTGTATCTCCTGCTCCCTTATGTAACTGGAAGTTCTCTTTCTAGCTGTATGAACTTTTCTGATTGGAGCTAGGATATGGCTTCTCTGTTTCCAGAGCAAGACTTAATTTCAACTCCCCTGCCACACTTTGCAAATCAGTTCTGTCTGTGGGCAGGGTCACATATTGTCCTCCAATCTGCTTTGCTCCTACACGGTAGGACATGTTCTTTCTTTGTCAGTTTTCATCCAACTTTTCTTTGTTTTTAATTAATGCCCTTTTCTGTTACTGAAGGCTAAAATCCCTTCAACAAGGGATTTTCCATGTTTATCAACAGCAGCTGTTTTTTCCACTAATGGTGGAGACCAAAATGTCAGATATACTGGAAGCAAAAGATTAGGAACAGAAGAAGTTCATCCTCTTTCAGAGCTCAATTTGATATAGAAAGAGAAAGATTTTTCTGTTGACAACTGGGAACCCCTTTCTCAGAAACTTTCTGTTCCACTGAGAATCATTGCCTGCTATAGTCCTTTAAATTGAAAGAATGGCATTCACCGTTAAGCATGGCAAAGAATGCCATTCCTAATAGATCTCATTGTGTGGAAGTCAACAGGGTTACATTTGCTTACATCAGGTCTCAGTTTGGAGCACTCTTTAAAAAGGCATTGCTACTATAAGACTAAATTTATGAGAAAATATTTAATGCAAACACATTGAATGACTTTTTAAGGATTAGCTATTAAAAATTTAAGCATAATCCTGTAGCATTTGGGTTTTATTATTCTCACTGTGATTTTACAAAATGTAATGAACATTTCCAGGTAAGAGGGGGAGTATGCATAATAATTTGCAACCATTCCCCTGCATACTATTACTGATAATTTTATTATTGCTATACACTTAATAAAAAAAAAATGGCATGCTTCCGAACCAATGTTTTCTTGGGGTTCTCACAGGGAGTATAATTTGGCTTTTACTATTAATTTTCTCTTTTTTTCAGAGTTCCACATCACAGCAATAATTATTGTAAAAAATAACAAAGAGGACTTAATCCAGCTTTTAGATATGCCCCTACCAATTATTATCTTATTTAAAGAAAAGAATTGCCATGTCTTCCTACACAACCCTAGTAATTCCAAAGGGGTAGCCGTGTTAGTCTATTGTAGAAAGACAACAGAGTCCTGTGGCACTTTTAAAGACTAACAGATTTAAATCTGTTAGTCTTTAAAAGTGCCACAGGACTCTGTTGTCTAACCCTAGGAATTGATTGTTCAAGATATGCATCATGCGCACCTAAAACTTGGCTTGAGTTTAAGGCTCAATTTGAAATCCACACAAACAAGGAAAATCAGAATTAAAATACAAACTATAGGCCAGATGCAGCCAGTTTTACCTGGCAGCCGTGGACTGTGTTGTGCAACTCCAGAATGGTAGGATATATGAAAATGAAATGTCCTTTTTCTGTATAAGGATAGTCAATCTGCAATTTTTCAAATGGTAAATGGTCAGTCATTTCCGAACTTTGTGGTATCAGATACATTTATTTAAAATAGCTCACTAAATGGACCTGATTAATGAAATGCTCATTTATCTTGTATACTATTCTAGTTCTGAAAGGGTCAATAGATTCTAGGAAGATAAGGAGTACTGTATATTCAGATAATTAATCTTTAAATACAACAGTCCATGTGGTCAAGGTTCAAATGAACTACATTCCATCTACTACCTAAAAGAAAGCATGGGGCACTGAATAAGTCAAAACTATCTATGAAAATGATAGATAGCAATATTGAGTACTCTTACTAAAACAAGAATGATAGTTTACATGAAAACATCATATCCTAAGTCCATTATTCATAGAGATCTTCAATACTTGCTACACATTCATGTTCTCAGACAGGTACTGCACGTGTACGACTAACTTTTATTCCCTTTTATTATTTGTTCCCTTTTATTTTTATGACTATTAAATTTCAGGCTGGCCTATACCCAGCTTCTCTTTTTAAAACAATAATTATTCATTCTACTAGCTGGCTTATGAAAAAAAAAGTTTGCTTATCTGTACTTTATAGGTTACATGCACTTTTACCACAGCTACTGAATTACCTTATAGAATGTAATTGCACAGTTTTAAGGAGAGAATGCATTTAGAACTTGTATAGTAAAAATAAATGTCAAGAGATACTGTGACTATGCTCAGTTAAACATAATTTCCTCCCTCCCCTCATTGCCATAATCAATTAGAATAAGTTATTTGTAAACTGATGTTGTATGGGAGTTATTAAGAGAAAACAATAATCTTTACCAGCCTAAGTTTTATTTTTTTTCCTAGCTGCATACTTTATTAAATAAGCTTCTTCAGCTAAGAGCTGGTATGTTAGGTTTCAGTCCAGAGTCTTTTTTTTAAGATGATTTTATAAACAAAACAGTAATATGGCTAACTATAGGGAATCTAACTATAGGAAATCTCTTATCACCTTCTCCTATTACTGATCTATGTACTTTATTGGATTTTTGCCTAGAATTATTATAGAAATCCCCTAGTAGCGTCTTACAGTAGATATAAAAATGCACTTTGAAACTTGCTTGTGAATAATATGATACTGAAGTTGCAAGTGTTCTTCTGTAGGCTGTAGATGATGACAGCTCTTAAACCTGCCCATTTTCTATCAGAAAAAGAAAAAAAAAACAACCACCACTTCATCTGTGATTGCACAGTGGATTTTAAATTGAGTTTCTTTTCTGAATACAATAATTTATGTATGTTCTGTACTGAGGGGCCTGATCTTTAAATGAGGTCATCTCCAACGCCTCTCTCATTTTCTGGGACAGGTTTATCTGGAAAAATCTATTCTTTTCTGATTAAAAGCCGTATTTAGATCACTAGTGAAGCTTAAAAATCACAGGCATTTTTAAGGTTCATGCCTAACAAATGTGCTAGCCTGTACTTACTTACTTCAGTTGAGAAAGCAAGGAGCTATGCTGCTTTCAGAAACTAAGGTCCTGAGCATCTTCCCATTAAAGTCAAACTTCCATAGACATCAGTGATGTAGGAGTCAGCTCTAAGTATTGAAGAGGAGGTGCTGAAAGTAACAGAAGAGGAGGCAAATAGCTGAAAGCAGCCTGTTTCACAAATGACTTTCTATGACTACATAGTATTAGTGATCCAGTGATCATTTTGATACCTGACATCTTATCTTGTGTGCTGGCAAGGACAGAATTTAATGATATCCATCACTGGAAACTGTTGAATTCGAGATTTCCAAGGGGTGCTGTCAACTCTTTCCAGCTTTGCTAGTCTGAGCTATCAGAACTTAAACAATATCATCCTAATAAGGCATTTTTACACCCTGTGTAGAAGGTGGCTAACCAGTGACCCAGCAAAATTTCCCTTACAAGGAATATCACAAAACAATATGAACTGTAATGCAAAAATTGGACTTTACTTACAGACAGAGAAGGCATGCATGTACAAAACAAGCAAGAAACCCAACTGCGTTAAAAACAAGCAATTCCATATTACAATCAACACATAATGTATGTCATATTTTCCCTAGAGAGAGTGAGTTCCTCTTTGAGGATGGACTGTCTGTAGCATAAGGCTACTTAAGCATGGTTTCTTCATACCTTATCAACTTTCTTAATTGAAAATCTGTACAGCACCTAATATTATGAGTCCCTGACCTGGATGCAGCCTCTAAGAATTGCCACAATAAATATTAAATAATAAATTATAATAATTAATGAGAGATCTTTTCATGGACTTCCCCCAAGACAGACCTTCCTAGTATAGAATCAGTGAATAGAATCGTAGAAACTGGAAGGGACCATGAGAGGTCATCAAATCCAGTCCCCTGTACTCATGGCAGGACCAAGTGCCCTCTTAAACAATCCCTGACAGCTGTTTGTCTAATCTGCTCTTAAAAACCTCCAATGATGGAGATTCCACAACCTGCCTAGGCAACTCATTCCAGTGTTTAATCACCCTGACAGTTAGGAATTTTTCCTAAGGTCCAACCTAAACCTCCCTTGCTATAATTTAAGCCCATTGCTTTTTATCATATCATTGGTGGTTAAGGAGAACAATTTTTCTCCATTCTCCTCGTGACAACCTTTTAGGTACTTGAAAACTGTTATGTCCCCTCTCAGTTTCCTCTTTTCCAGATTAAACAAACCCAGTTCCTTCATTCTTTCCTCATAAGTCAAGTGTTCCAGACTTTAATCATTCGTGTTGCTCGTCTCTGGACTTTCTCCAATTTGTCTACATCTTTCCTGAAATGAGGCACCCAGAACTGGATACATTACTCCAGCTGAGCCTAATCAGGGCAGTGTAGAGCAGAATTACTTCTCAGGTCTTACTTATAATACTTCTGTTAATACATCCGAGAATGGTGTTTGCTTTTTTTGTAACAGGGTCACCTGATCTGGAACATATGATCTAATGACCAAGTAATTGTATATAATTTAGTTTAATTATAACCTTTGCATAATCTTTATGTCATCCCTCTTTCAGGCACAATTTAATTTGCAGTGATTTTTATTCAGACAAAGCATCTTGTTTTCTGGAACTAGTCAAATATCATAACAAGCTTTTGCTCAGTGATGGGTAGCTGGATCACTTTGTCAAAGTTAAATACTTAATTTGTGCTGCATGAATTTTAAAACATTTAATTAGACATTAAGACATTTAATTAATAAAGGAATTAAATCTTATTTTAGAAATCTCTACCAAGGACAGATTTTGTGTGGTGTGTAAAACCTTTCTCTCAGAAGTGCCTTCTTTGTGTAATTGTCCATTGGAACTCACATCTACCTATAAGAGAAATAAGTGATCTTTCCTGCTCTTGCATCTCTGTAGATCTAAGACATTTAGTTTTCTTTACCCTCTGCTGCTTAATATAAGCTAAACTGCAGGTAACTCATTTGGTTTTACATACAAATTCTAGTTTCAAATTTCAGTTCATGGGAGTTTCTATCTGTGAGTTTGCCTTTGAGTTTCAGATTTGAAAACAAAGGCACAGTTGCTCTCAGAGTTCCCTAGTACTGAAAGTGAATGTGTATAATGAACCTTCCCTTTGGCTGGTGCAATATGCTTCCCCCACTGTGTACCTGGCCAATTCAGAGGGGTCTTGAAGTCATTAGACTCCCATTGACACTCAATAAGCATTTGAACAGGCCTTGAATTGTACAAAAAATTGTGACCTAGCCTCTGGACGGCCCCTTGTTGGCCTTTTTTGGGTGATTTTTGTCACCAGAGACCCACAAAAAAGGACTGTGATTATGCCTCACTCTTGCATAACAGAAGGTACAGAACTAGTAAGAAGAGAACACAAAACAGGACATAGATACATTAGTGCCAGTTTTTTAAATCCAGAAAGGCCAAAACTTTCAAATTCTGATGCCTAGCAATGGGCAGCTAAATCTATATTTAAATATCTAAAGAAGTGTTCCTTATGGGGTGAGTTTCTGTAAGTCTCATTAAAGTCACTGGCATTTGTGAATTACTGAAAATCAAACTACTTATATTTAGGTGCCTAAATATGGATTTAGAAAACTAAATTTAGACACCCATATTTAAAAATGTTGACCCATTTCTTCCAGGACTTCTCTGACTGCTATTCAGTCAGTATGCTCTTCTATGGTCTGGCTGTCAGTTGATTTTCTGACTAAAGGCTAATGTTCTTGTTTTGATCTTAAGCCAGAGCACAAGTGTCCCCCAATATGATTCTCCCATTTGTGATTAACCAAGATTTTCAAGTTAGTAGTCCTTTGGATTAAATCAAAGAAGGTTGGTAGCAGATCATACTCTAAATGGGGTCCCTGACTTTGTAATTCAATCTTCATGTGCCTTCTCTGCTAGTGCCCAGATTTTATTACCTAAAGGATATACTGAGGTATTTTTTTTCCCTAGGCTTTTTCTAGAAGTTGAAGTAAATGTTGGGTAAAGATGTGGGGTATACAGCTGGAGAGAACTGATTTCATTGAGGTGAACTGTAAAGCATTTAATAGTTTGTTTTTCTGTTTTGTTTTCCATTCTCTTCCCTTTTAAATTTCCTCAATTTCAGTTCTTACATAAACCACTCTAATGAAACTTAAAATTAATTTATGAAGTGCAGTCCCCAAAGCTTGTGTACCGCATATTCTGCTCCAAGGCTTTATTTGCTATTGATTCCAGGGTGAAATGACTTCACAGCTCCGCTCTCAGAAGGTAAACATTTGGTACAATTTCAATTCATATGCATAAAGCACCCGCTAGCAACATTACACTTCTCACAAATTTCATTTTCACTAGCGTTGATCTTATTGAGTGTGGCAGGAGTGAACGAAGTGGCCCTGGTGCACTAAATGAAACTGAGTGAATTGCTTGTTTTGTGTTTGTCTCTAGCATGGTTGTTTGGGCCCTTTCTTTCTCTCCCTTTTCTTTATCCACAGCAGTGTACTTCCCTGGGTAGTAACTTGGCATTTGCTAACACAATTAATAAATTAGTTTAATTGATAACATACAATACCTTGGGAAAACATTTATAGAATGCTTTAGATGACTAAGTAAAATAACAATTTAAAGTCACTTTAATAGGTTTGTTTGAGTCAGATGCTGGTAGCAACCACCAAGTTAAACTTTTTCTAAGGGTTTTATTAATAGATGTATATAGATATAATAGAAATCAAACTTTGATAGGTTCAACAAGAAAATTTCTCTAAAATGGTGAAGTCCCACATTATTACCACTGTTGAAACAACAAACTGCTTATGGGTAAGAATGAATTTTCATAATTTCAAGGAAAAAAATGAAATATTCTATTACTTTTTCTTTTGGCTGTAAAAACAGGGATGGGGGGATTATGATTGATTTACAAACTCTGTGTGTGTGCATGCACATGTGCACACACCAACATACACACACAGGTGCAAATACATAATAATCCTAATTATCTCCGGTTAATTTAAATATATAATAATACAGTTTAAAATGTATTACTGTCAGTTCAGTTTGGACAGGAATCATATCCAAACTAAGAAATTTGCTTCCCAGTTTACAGTAGTCTTGCAGCTTCATTGCCTTACCTCTGAACAAATTTGTGCTATTTGGGGAAGAAAGAGGCCTAGGTTTCAGTGAAATGGTTTTAACAACTACACAAACAAGATTATGTACAAATCCAGATTCTGTGCCTTATCCATAAAACGGTTAGGCTTTAACAGTCTCCACAGGTATGTCTATATGGCAAAGAAAAAACTGAAGCTCTAAGTCTCAGGGCCTTAGTCAACAAATGCAGGCTTGTACGGCCCATCAGGCTGCAGAACTAAAAATAGCAGAATCCGTGTTCTCACTCAGGCTGGAACCAGGACTCAAGATCTCTGCCATCACCAGATTTCATAGCCCAGCCTCCACTTAAGTGGGAATGTTTATGCTGTTTTGGGTTGTTTTTTTTTTTAAACCAGCACAGCACAATCAATTGATCCGGGCTCTGAGACTCAGTGTCCTGGATTTTTCTTTGCAGTTTAGACATACCCTATCTTTCTAGCCCACTTTTGGCTTCAAGGTACCAGCAGTCTCCACAAGATGGCACTGTTCCACATAACCTATGGCTAATTGCAAGGTGTGACCACTACATTCTGTAGGATGTAGCCTTTAAACAGAAAATTATCTTGGTTAAGATTTTCCATATTTCCACTTCAAAACAATGGGAAAAGAAGTGTAGGCTGAATTAAGTAGTAGCATTAGCTATCTCACTCATAAACACTCATTTTAATTGTCTCACATTAACTGGATGTGGTCAAGAATATTCATCACATTGCATAGACTATTGTATTTCAATAACATTCACTTCAATGTTACTTATAGTATTTTCATTGCTATTTTACTATTAGTATTACTATGTACATATACAGTACATTACATATTGGTCATTGAGGTGCTAAATCACAAAGATGCTTAGGTGACAATTTAAGCAGGTGAACAATCCCATTAATTTCAAGAGGCCTATTCATGTGCTGAAAATTAGACATGTGCTGAAACTCCTGGTGGAATTGGGGCCATAAAATACAACATTCACTTATATTCTATTGTATTGTAAAAGTTTCTCTCTTAACTGGTTTGAGACCAACTACAAAGCTAGTTAAACTGTATGTCTGTAGCATGGTTTACCTACCTATCCAAAGCCCATTGATGTCAACAGCCTTCGGTCAGGCCTTACATGGAGTGACCTCCGCAATGGAAATCTTTCATGGTTTAGGAAGTGGCTTTTATATTTGTTGTGTACTGTTGCTAAAACAAACTTTATATGCAGGCTGTTCCCAGTCTCTGACTTTCCTCTTTCTTTTAAAGTAACCTGTGCTGTTATAACTGCCTGATACACTGGAGTAGTCATAAGGAACAGGATTTATTTGTCAGCACCAGTCACATGAGATAACGCTACTGCATGAGATTAAGCAATTGGGGCAGATTCTGGTACACTCTTGCAGGCAGCCTGTAGACTCAGCAAAGTAATACTGCAATAGTTACATTCCATTCATATTTGGAAGAGTCTCTGCAACAATAAGTTTTAGTAAACTTATCTTTTTATTTAAATTAAAGCTTTGAATCTAGAAACTTATGGCACATAAAATACATCAAGAAAGCCATATTCACTCCATGAGTCAGGTGTTGACCTCCCTGCTTTAGAACATATATCATGATGGCTCCTCTGGAGATGGAGCTATTATCCACCACACATCTTTTGTGTGACCTTGGCTACTCACTTGTCCCCAGCCCCACATCTCAGTTTACCCATATGTAAAAGGGTAATGACAATATTTACCCACATGTTGGAACTGATTTGTTCTGGGCATCAAAATATTGAGATAGAGCCCCATCCCCAAGAGGCTTGCAATGCAAATATGGCGTCATAACGTAGTAAGTGTGAATATTATTGACTAACAGGAAAATTATTCTCTACATCCAACATATTTAAAATGATAAAAAATATAAAGTTCCCAGGAAAAGCCTTAGTAATGTGAATGTTACTAATCTTTATTATCCTGCAATGGTCATCTTCTTGATCACAGAAATGCTTTCTTCAAAAACTTCTGGAGACTTCCCACTTACTATAAGTAATTTATTATTCTAGTTTGTTTACTTATTTGTTTATAAGATAACCTGTGTTTCATTCACATATTAGCTTATATTAAGGTATTCAACATTCTTTCCTAATTGAATGTAAACATGATGGCAAGTAACTCACTATCTATATATGAACACTGAAATTCCATCAGAGATAGTGTATTTGAGGGAGGAGGGTTATTTTTAAATAATCTTGTAAACTAGCATTCTGAGAACAAAATAAGCCAATTCTTAATATTGTAACTGGCAGTTTGGAAGCAGTCATTTTAAGAAAAGAAATGCAGATCATGAGACAAGCCTACTTGGTATTCCAATCAACAGTGTCAAATGGCAAAATGACAAATACTTTGAATCAAGAAGAAGAACGCATTTTATATAATGCAGTGAAACTAAAAAAAAAAAAAACACCACAATTCAGGCATAATTAATGTCAAACTAATAACTTGCATCTGGAGGACTTGAAATGACATCTAGACCTTGGTACTGTGCTTTCACTAGATATCCCTGAATGGAGCTATATGAAGATGATTTAAAATAAAAAAAGGGGGGGGAAGGTAGCAGATTATCTTGGAAAAGCCAATGAAAATCATTACTTCTCTGTTACTCAAGAAGGGAGATTTTCACAAGTGCTAAAAGCAATGTACAAAGCAGTCAGGTTTTTTTTTTTTTTTTTTTTTTTTTTTTTTTTTGAGGAACTCGTCACTTCCCCCCCCTTAGTCTAACATCACTATATCAGAAAATTTAAAAATGAACTATAGATTCTAGACCACTCACTGATAAGCTCAAATGCCCATAAAGTGAAATCTCCTCTGAGTAATATTGTATTTCCAGTCCAACATTTGTTTTTAAAACTGCCCCAGGTCAGTTCACAGTTCTGCTAACATGATTCCTTTAATTATGTATTTCTTTATTTTTAAACACTGAAGATTTTTCACATCAATTGTGTTTATGCTGACACCATGCTCTCACCTATGAAACAACTGTTTCAGAGCTATGACTATTTTTCTTATTATCTGACCAGAATTAACCCTGATATTTGGATCACAGTAACGTGAAAGCAAAAGACAGATAGAAACAAAACACACAGGGCATTAGTAGTATACTGCCAAAGTAGGGATACCAGCCTCTGACTGTCAAAATTTGGAATGAGTAATAGGCGTAGAGCCTTGTCTGTCAGTCAAGTACTACAAAGGTTCAGGGTAAAATTTTAAAATTTCCTCAAGTAATTTAGAAGCCTAAGTTGGATATTCAAAAGCACCCAAAACAGGTTAGTTGTCTTACTCTCACTGACAGCCAATGGGACTTAGGAACCGCTCTTCAACTTGTGACACCTAACAACCTTTGAACATCTGTTCCTTAGTAACCTAAGCCTCAAATAGTAGTTTTGGAAATAATTTGGAGGGGTTTTTTAATTTTATTTTTATTTAATCATTAGTCATGTCTTAACCTGACAAAACATGACCCAGCATCTTGCATCTGCACAGCAAAGCAATCCAATTCCCACCCGATAACAGGCTATCTTAATAACATAGTGAATGTGAGTCATGTAACTCAATTGGTAAACCAATAGCAAAGAAAGATTCTTTATGGAGCTGACTAGAAAAATGTACCACCAATAGCAATATCAGTAGGAAAAATCTTAATCTCCATAGAAATTATAAGCAAGCGTAAGAAAACTGAAGGAAAAAGTATTACATCTGACAAGGTTGTTCAGCTCAGAAATGCCTCCCACAATCTATAGAAATGGACAAACAAACATCATCATAGGGCAAACAAACCTCATTTTCATAGGGTTAGCAGCAGACGTTCAAGTTGAAATAGTAGAACAATAAACAATATGCACAGGGTCCAAAGGATAATACAGGCAGACAACTGTGTGCAGCCAGAGTTAAGGTTGCAGCACTCCATCTGTAGTGTTCAGTAGTTGTGTTAGACTAGAGTGCAAACTGTGAGATGTTTTAATGCAGTGCTTTTTTGTTTACTCAGCCCAATCCAGTCCCAACCCTGACCCTGGCCCTGGCTGGGAACCCGAGGCTGCCGGATCCAGCCCCAGCCAGGGACCAGGGGCCACACTCAGCAGCAGCAGCAGGAACCAGGGCTGCATCGTTGTGAAAAAAAGGTGCCGGTACTCTATACCAGTGCGTACCATTACAAAAAAAACACTGTTTTAATGCATCATTTTCTTGCATTTGTCATTTTGGTCAGATACATTATATGTGAATCAAACAGCTGTTGCAAATATACACACAGAGACTGGAAAGAAGAAAGTAGAACACTACCCTTCCTCCCCCCTCCAAAAATTATATTTTCATTATATTTAAGCTGTAGCTTAATAGTATTGAAGTGAATTGGTAAGAGCAAAAGTATTTTGTGGCACACAGTCCAATATTGAGTATTGTTTTTAATATGTTTTTCAATTTGTTTTAGGATTTTAAGAGTTTATTGTCAAGCTCTGCCTTTACCAGCAGTATAGAATGTTGTTTGAGAACTGGTAAAAAAGTTCATGGTAAGTGGAAAAAATTGTTTAATATACAAAAGTGATTAGAAAAGTTTTCCTTCTTCACATAGTGCTATAAAGTCCACCACTGTTAGATTATCAGTTTTATTTTTCAATCTCTATAAAACTCATCTTGCAGAATATTTCTTGGAATTTACATCTCTGCCACCATTTGTAAGAACAGTAAAGCAAGACCGGTAAAAGATTGCAGTAGCATAATGCAGGGCAGACAACATAGCATCAGATTTATAGAGATTGCAAGAGTAAGCTAATGCCAAACAGCTTTTACAAGAGTGTGTGTTCATTGGTGGTTGCCTGTTTTTATATTTCAGGTACTTCATCATCTACATGGAACACATCCTGCTGCCTTGTAAAGATAACTGATGAGGATGTGTAGCACAGTGTGTATTCAGTTTTTTGTGACATTTGTCACAGAATATATGATTCTTAAACCCTCAAACCAGTGGAATAAAAATAATCATAAATTGATTTAGATCATAGTCTTTGAAATAACTGACTCATTCACTCCACTTGCTTGTATGTGTGCAATTCACAAATCAGTATTCTCCCCTTCCTTCTCTGAGCCATGTGAACAGTTTCCAAAGCTCTGTCCATATTTTACTTGAATTCCAGGGACAAAAACACCCTCTCTGGCCATCCCTGCATAGGCCTCTACACCATCTAATCAATGTGGTGGTTCCCATAATTAAACCATCCCCAAGCTCTCATCAGTTATTGAAGTCTCATCCACTTGCACTTGGGTTGCTGCACTATGATTTAGCAAGCCATGGAACCTGAATGAAATGTTGCTGTTTAAGTACAGTGAGACAGCAATACACATCTTTATATATATATATATATATATATATATATATA
>ML685813.1:8586189-8598489 GCA_007922175.1 Pelusios castaneus
TCTTAAATGGAAAGATTTTAAAATCCAATTTCTGCCATGCTATCCGGGCATGGCCAACATAAAGCAAACAACACTAAACCCCAGGAAATCTGTATTTTAAGAAAGAGATGTAGCAGGCATTATTTTAGGACTGGTTAGAAATTTTGTTGAAACTATTTTTCCCATGGAAAATTGTGTCTTCATTTACATAAGTTTATTGTGACATGTGCCTGCTTTCCAGAGATTTTTTTTTTATTTTTTATTTTTATTTTTTTTTTTTTACTTTTTCTCCAAAAATATCAAAGCATAAAACCAGAAACCATCATCTTTTTGGCAATCGCATGAAATAAGTTCTGCTGTACGAATCCTCTTTTTCCAAAGCGCTCTGTGAAATGACATATCTTCTGTAATACCAAATACGAACATGCCTTTTAAAAAAAAAATGACAACCCACCACTTATTCCTGGGTTGGCCACCCTGTGACTTTTTTCCTTCAGTCTTGATCTGTTTGACTCTCTTACCCGTATAGTTCTCAGGACTGTGCTTTGCATGATGAAACAAGTTGAGCCTTGCACTCCTTCCTTTTTTCATTTATGAGTGCAACTTTAAGCACGTGTTTAACACACATTTCTCTCACGATCTTTCTTGCTTACTCCACATAACATTCATATTTCTGTGGAATAGATTATCTGATCACGTTTCTTCTTTTGTGGCCCAATACCCAGCACCATCGTTTCTCTCCATTTAAGTCAGGTATTTATTATCTTAGCTATAATTTTGTACTCCATTTCCCTGGAGTCTAGAACCCAGGTACTTGAAACTGGATATGTTTGGTACTGTCTATCCACCTGGTTTTGTTCAGAAAACAGAAATACTTCAGCCAAAACCTTGACTTTTTATTTCTGCTAGGAAATCAATTTTTCCCCCTCAGGTTTTTTTCTTCAATTAATTAAAATATCATATTTTTAATACTATCAACAAAATGTCCACAATGGTAGATACAGTGCAACCATTCCTCAGCTTATGTTTAGATGCTGTTTTGTCTTATTAAATAACTGCTTTTTGGAACCTACTGATGAAGAAAGCATGTTGGATCACCTCTTCTATCAGTGGTTCTCCACCAGAGCTACATTGGGGGTATGAAAAGGTCTTCCAGGGGGACACATCAACTTATCTAGATATTTGCCTAGCTTTACAACAGGCTATATAAAAGGCACTATCAGACTCAGTACAAATTAAGTTTTCATACAAACAGAATGAAAAAAGTAAGCATTTTTCCCCCAATAATAGTGTACAGTAACCCTTTTGTATTTTTAGGTCTGATTTTGTAAGCAAGTAGTTCTTAACTAAGGTGAAACCTGGGGTGGGTAAGACAAATCAGACTCTTCAAAAGGATAGAGTAGTCTGGAAAGGGCGAGAGCCATTAATTTATGGGATGATTTGGGGCTTAAATCTGACAATTGTTCCTAAAAATAAATTTCTTCAGATATAATTTATACATAATATTTAAGTTAGTTTTCATAAATGTGGGAAGATGAAAGAGTCTGAATTATTGCATTACTAAGATTTTTGACAAAAAACAGACAAAAATATGGCAAAAAAAAAAACTCTACAGCTGATATGGTATTAAATTTCTTTAAAAAGGCCAATTGTAATGAATTTTGACTACTAAACTAACAAATTTACTTGTGAATTTTCTGAAAATTGACTTTACATTCAAAGAGTAAACTCCATAAATTTGGCAAGCATACACTGTATTTTTCAAATATAATAAGTCCTGCCTGCTTTAGGTGGAAATTTCAATTCAACCTTAATTATGAAAGCAAAATGGACACTTTTCAGAATTTAGAGAATCTTATACCCAAACATATTACCAGAGCCTGCTTAGCTCAGAAGGGCTACTCATGCAAGTAAGGGCTGCAGGATTGGAACTTCATTTGGTTACAATAAAATAAAATAAAACAAAACAAAAACATGCCATATTACAGGTTTTTAGTGTAGAATGTGCTGTCATTTTTCTATTAAAAAATGCCACAGGTGCCTTCAAAATAATTTCATTTCAATTAGGAAGATAAAAGGTCAGTTTACAAATAATCTCATGAGGCTATATATTTCACGAATTGCCTAATTTTCTTTCTTAGTTTATTAGACATTAAAATGTAGTATTTCAAAGCCAACGAAGAAAACTTAAAAATGCAACTGAGGCTGATAGAGATAGGAATGTGAAGCCATTTCAGGACTCAGTGAAAAAAACTGTTCAATTCATTACCACCTACCCTGCCTTTACCTAGCCAAGGGTTCAAGGTGCAACCTCATGAATTTAGGTACCCTCACCCTTTTTCTTGTGTGGACTCAGGGCGTAAGGCACTCACCTTCATACAGGGCTCAGGGAGAAAGCGGATCAATTTAAGACCCCCCAGCCCCCTTAACCCTTTCCCTCATTTCCCCATATAAATCCACATTGTACTGGGTCTCTCTTGCCCCTCTTCCCTGTACAGTAACCACCATGCCCCACTGGACACCTATTTTATATTTCCATTTTTTAATGATCATCACTTGACTGGGCCCAATCCTTTTTTTTTTTTTTTTCCTTTCTGTAGGACCATTTTACTGCTGCCTGGGAGTCCCTCAATTTCAAGCATGATACCAGTATTTCGTCACTTAATCGTTCTCTCTCTTCCATTGGTCAACACTCCTCTTTTTTTTTATAATTTATTTAATGCACTGACACTCTGGAAGGAGGATACTGCAGAAACATATTGTGAGGCTTTGAACCCTTTACCATATTCAACTCCAATTTGCAGTCTAACTGGTTCTCCTGAGATACTAACCTTAAGAGATCACAATATGACTGATGTGGAAAAAGTGGACAAGGAAAAGTTGTTTAAATACTCCCATAATACAAGAACCAGGGGTCACCAAATGAAACTGATAGGTAGCAGGTTCAAAACAAATAAAAGGAAGTTCTTCTTCACACAACGCACAGTCAACTTGTGGAACTCCTTACCTGAGGAGGTTGTGAAGGCTGGGACTATAACAATATTTAAAAGGGAACTGGATAAGTTCATGGTGACTAAGTCCATAAATGGCTATTAGCCAGAAAGGGGTTAAGAATGGTGTCCCTAGCCTCTGTTTATCAGAGGATGGAGACGGATGGCAGGAGAGTGATCACTTGATCATTGCCTGTTAGGTTCACTCCCTCTGGGGCACCTGGGCACTGGCCACTGTCGGTAGACAGATACTGGGCTAGATGGACCTCTGGTCTGACCCAGTACGGCCTTTCTTATGTTCTTATGTTCTTACAATACACGTTCTATAATGGCCATCCAGCTGAAGTTTTTACAGTCCTTTTATTCAATTCAGCTTTCATATTGTTGCAGTATGCTTCAAACCCTTTACATGCATACAGAGGCGGCCTTTGGCTATTGGGGGCCCTAGGCGAAGGTACATTATGGGGCCCCCTATAGGCCTGTGGGGCCCCATATAGGCCCACAGGGGCCTCCTGTCACCAGCCCCAGCTCCCTGCCGCCATTCCTGGCCCTGCCCCTCTCCCCCCCACCAACCCCAGACACAGGAGCCAGCTCCTCCACCTGCTGCCAACCGAGGCAGACACAGCTTTTAGGGCAGGCAAGGGGGGCCCTTACAGCTTGGGGCCCTAGGCATGCGCCTGCTTCACCTTCCCCAAAAGCCGCCTCTGAATGCATATTCCAATGCATATTTTCCTTGAAAGGAGTCATCTCCCCATGGATATGGACCTTGGCGGGGTGCTATGCACTTTGCAAGGAGAGTGGGGGTTCCTCTGCCAGTCTCCATCCTCCCTGATTTTTCACCTTAACTTTCCTTATTCTCCTTTCTCCCTGGGGTAGTTGCTCTGTCAAGCAGGTTGTGACCCTTACCAGTGAAAAGTCACCAGCATTCTATCAAACTGCTGTGTTTGACTCAATCAATTCAGTCCAAAGGATGTAGGTTTACTGCATTCACCACTGATTTCTTTTTGCTTCCACCTATTTAGTAAATGTATTCACAATACTTAAAAATGGTGTTAGTGTTTACAACTAACTTAAGGCAGTTAATTCTATACCATTATAGCAACAAGTCCTGTACAATTTCCATCATAGTGTTAGAATACCCAATTATTAGAGACCAACTGGATTGGGAAGGGGCTTCTGGTGATAGACCTGGGGCTGTTAGATTATAATAATAGTTCCTTTAACCTAACCTGTAACCAAATTCCTGGTCTCTACACAAGCAGCAACTGGTATGATTGAATAATGAAAGATTAGATGCACAAAAGTTACTGTCATCTAGAAAAGTCTGCTCTCTATTTCAAAGTGATGTCACTCTCTCAGGAGTTATTGGTGCCACAGGGCACAAGAGTAAAGAATTTAGAATTTGGCAGTTGTTTTATATTGGTTCACCAAATAAACACAACCATTTGTCTTGAGGGAATTAGAAGCAATACATTCCACTGAATGCTAGTGTAGAATATGTTCTGGACATGCCTGGTGAAATAGGTACAACTGTCTGAACTGGCCATAATGCATTTAAAATGTGTTGGCATGTGATATGCTTAAATTGTGTCTATAAATGAATAATCTAACAGGGTTTCATTAATAATCAACAGTTCTGAGGTTGGTTCCGGCTATCAAAGAGCAAAGAAATCAGAATGCCTGTGTGGAAAAGATGCCAAACCTATTAGCAAGAGAGCAAAACAGAAATAATCACTATTTCCTGTGAGACTTAGAGACTCATCTGTGTTTTATATCCAATTGTTTTCTGTCATCCATCTGCTCAGGAGCAATCCTGACAGTGAAACATATGTTTTTGTAATATCCTGTGAACAGCAACCCCAGAGTTGTTTGCAGCACAACTGTAGTGTGAATGACTCCAAGAAGAAAAGTTGAACTGCAGAAAATGGTAAATGGTCGGAAAGACAGAACACAATAATAAAGAGCAATATCATGAGTTATGACAATTTGTCAGACTAGACTAACTTTCCTGGGTCAAATCCACCCTCGATCTATCTCCTGATACAAGGAATGAATTTGGTCCTACTAAAAAAATCGTCTTTTGCTGTACTTTAGCATAACTTTATTGAGCTACACCACCTGAGAATATAACCCTAAGGCTCTAAAAGTAGCCATTACTCAAACATTTTGCTAGAGAATTATTAAGAATAGAACTGGCTGGGAATTTGACTTTTTTTTCATTTTATTTTTAAACGAATATTCATCAAAACCAGATCTTTTCATGTGAATATATGAGTTTCAATAAAACTTTTGTTGGGAAAAGTTTCTCAAGAGCAGAATGGATTCTCTGGTCAAAAACAGAGAATGAGAAAGAGACCCAATCACATTCCAATAGTCCAGGGGTATGTTACTCCCTGGAAATGCATGAGGAAGACCAAGATTACAATTTCAGCTTAATTTTTTTTTAAATAAGAAGTGGAACAGAGAAAATAATAATTACTGACAGAAGTCCATTTCGGTTCACCTGGGATTTGGGAGAATGGTCGTACAGAGATTTGAACTGGGATCTCCCCCATGCCAGCCCACCAAGCTATTGGCTTTTCTGGGATAGAACAGTCTTGTTTATTTTAAAAAATAAATAAATAAATAAATAAATTTTTAAAAAGTTCCAAAAGATTGTGGTTTCATCTCATACAGAACAGAAACATTTTTTAAATCTCAAAATTTTTTGTGGGATGAGAAAACTATTTCTTACCCCATTCTAAAGTACATTAAATAAACCGGATACTCAAGAAACACAGAACCAATGGAAAAACTATTACTCATTAATAATCATAATGTATGGAGAGTTGCAAAGCATAGCAATTGCACAGAAAGCCAGACATACAAATCCATAAACTAATCCAAAATAACTGTAATTTTAATGGATCATATTCCTTCCCTGCTTTCTTTTGAAAACTTATCACCACAGAAAAATGTTGAGTTTCCATTTCGTAAAAGATTAATAATTGAGGCTCCAGTTCTGCATTGTGATTCATGTGTGCAAATCCTTATGCACTAATGGATAATCTATAAATCCCTTTAATGAAAGCGCGCACGCGCACACACACACACAATTTTTAAAAATAGAATCCATAACCAAATTGTGTGACCATAACAGACCTCCATGATTAGTACAGTTCTGGCTCTCAGCCCCCATCACTATATCAATTTAATCTAGTCACATATTTCACTTTGGCTCTCTGGACCTCCAAATTCCATCCATTCCCACATAATTTTGAATGTTCAGCTGTTTGCTAAATTTGAGCCCAGCAGCCTAGTTATAGTTACAATAAGTAAAAAGAGGAATACAGTATCAGACATATACAGATGTCACTATTTAATAGTAAATTGTTAGGGTTAGGTTGTGTCTTTACAATCAGTCCCGTACTAGGTGATTCAATTTTGCAATCCCAGGAACCCGAGAGACAGCGTTCTCCCCCTTTCTCCTTGACAATTGTAATCTGCTTTTAACCCACTCTAGTAGCAATTTACCTCATGCATCATGTTGACTACCAAGGTTCCACCCAAAGCCTGCCCCTCTCCATCCACCTGTTCATTGAGGAGGGAGATTAAAAACTATATATTCTTATTTTTCCCTATGCCTGGTAATTGGTGAACCATCCAATTAGTATGTATTAACTGGAGAAGGATATCAAGAGCACATGGGATGGTAAGGCATCAGGGCAAGATGGGATTCCTTCCAGTTTGTATAGGCAGGGAGGACAGGAACTGAAGTCCCAACTACTATATACAAGAACTGAAGTCCTGACTACTCACTCTGTACAACATGGGCTGGAAGAAGGAAGATCTTCCCCAGGATTTTAAAAGCACACTAATTGTCAGTATATAGAAGCACAAAGGTGACGGATCAAATTTTGGAAACCATTGTGGTCTCTCTCTTTTATAAGTAGCAGGAAAAATCCTTGCCAAGATACTACTAAACAGAGAAGATAATATCAGAAGAAGTGCTACTTGTGAGTCAGTATGGTTTCAGAGCAGTAAGATCAACAAATGATATGATATTCTCTTAGATAACTACAAAAGAAATGCATAGAGCAGCAAAAAGATCTGTGTTTTTTGACAATTTCTCAAAAGCTTTCAACACCGTTGATGGGAACGCTCTCTAGAAAGCTTTAATAGCCTAGGGATGTGTCCTGAGCACTTTATTAATATCATCAGGAAGTCGCATAACATCATGACCAGCAGAGTATCAGTGGTAGGAATCGTGACCAAAGCCTTCGCCCATAAGTCATAGGGTAAAGCAGAAGTGTATGTTTGCTCCAACTCTCTTCACTTTATTCCCTGTGGCATAGTTCTCAAGCATGAATGCAAATTTCAGCGCTGCTGTCAACATACATACAAGTTATTCAATCTTCCCAGGTTGCATGCTAACACTAGGATGAGATGATGATTCAGGGCACTTCTCTTTTTGGACGACTCAGCTTTGGTTGCTCACATCCAAAAAAGATAAGCAAGACATCACATGATTTGCTGATGCAGCACACACGTTTGGGTTAAATATTAACATAAATAAGACCAAATTATTGTTCCAATCACTCAACAGAAAATGGTAACAATGTTAGACCAGATACTGCCATCAATGGTGAAGCTATCCCAAGTGTTAACGTGTTCATTTGCCTGGGTAACACAGTGAGAAATGAAATCTCTACAGATTCTCAGATAACTTCATGCCTTCAAGCTGCATCCAAGGTTTTTGTCAGCATCAAAAACCGATTTTGTTCTCAGCATGGGATCTAACTGGCTATAAGGTCAAGGTCTACAGAGCAATGGTGATACCTTCTATGCTCTACTCTGTGGAGACACTGCATAGACAACTGAAAAAGCTGATGAGCCTCTAACAGACATTTGTGGCAAAACATGAGCATCAAATGGCAGGACCAAATTCCTAACACTTTAGCAAGAGCTGAAATACCCAATGTAGAAGCTATACTTACTTCCTCACAGCTGAGGTAATCAGGACATGTCACTCCTATGCCAGAACCCTGACTTCCAAAAATTATTTTATGGTGAACTGAAGGAAGGTAATCAAGCTGGTGTGGTCAGAAACTTTATTACAAAGACATCCTGAAGAGATCTCTCAAGACAGTGGATATTGATGTGGACATATGGAAAACACTGGTAGAAAACTGTGTAAAGTGGAAAAATGCTGCATCTGAAACCATTGAAAAGGTGGAAGAAACATGATTAGCAACTTATCAACATCAGCTAAATCACAGCATGGCTTGAAACCAATAGAGAGATATTGCCTGCCCTCAATGTGGCCAATGTTTTCATTCAAGAGCTGGACTTGCATCTAATCAGCATTTGGGAAACTGTTAGTCACTTCCTGCTGTTGTTTTTGCTCGCAATGGACAATCAAAGATAAACTGGGGAAGACACAGACATCATAGGGTGAGAGGAAGAGGGGAAACATTACTACATTGTCTCACATAATACTGGTTGGAATTCTCAGAAACAGGACAAAACTTTAAAAAAAAACATGGGGCTTGGCAAGATTTGGTAAAGTTTCAAGTTTAATAGCAAACACTAAATATAGTATATTTCATTCTAGAGAAAATAAATGTGCTGCACTATCAAAGAGTGAAATTCCCAGTGTAGGAGCATAAGTCCCATTGACTTTGAATAGAACTCATGTACCTGGTATAATAATGGTGGGATTTTCTAAACCACACTTCGGTGCTTTTTCAAAATCTCATCCACTGTGAACCAGTATCCATTCACCTCCACAATGATACAGCCCTACCTGTAGTTCTAATATGGCAGATAACATAATGGGATTACACATTAGGATTACAAAATGCTTCTAGAAAAACTTGAAGGCTGTCAACACACTGAGCCAGACTCTCTCCAGTATATAAGCTGATATTAACCCTGGGGGAAGACCTGGGGGAAGAAAGAAACCAGATTGGGATGGTCATGTCTTTTGCCATGCAGCTGTAAAGGGCTAATGCATCTCAGAAAGTGAACAGTGTGATTAGGGAGAAGAGGGTCAAAGGTGACCATGCCATGCATAGATTCAGTATTTTCACTCAACAGCTCACATCAACTTGACTCCTTGGAGCCACTG
The DNA here is from genome assembly GCA_007922175.1 of Pelusios castaneus. Lineage (NCBI taxonomy): Eukaryota > Metazoa > Chordata > Testudines > Pelomedusidae > Pelusios > Pelusios castaneus. The sequence continues at coordinate 8,595,268 of ML685813.1, forward strand.
ATAACAGTTAAAATGCTCCCAATGGACAGAAATGTTGTCAGAGAATAGAATCTCTATCTACCTTCTCTTTGGGTGAATCCCCTCTGGAATGCAAAGGGGGGAGCTCGCTGGCACACTGAATAATTAACAATAATCTCTTCAAGAAAGAAGAGAAATTTTGAGAATGAGAAGACGACCTGCCAGTACTTAAGAAGGAACACATCTGAGAGGTGCAAAGAGAGGGAGAGAGTGCCAGAATCAGAGAGCTTTATTGTAGCCCAGTAAGTCAAAGAAATAATATTTTGCTTCACATAAGCAACTCTTTTAGATGTAATAAGTTGAAAGAATAAAAAGAGCTATCAATTAATTCTATTATTAAATGACAGTTACAAATTCAAATGCATTAAAAACAATAATGAAAGTGCAACTTCTATTTATTTAAGGCTCAGCCCTTCAAATACTGTTGGGACATTATGGATAGAGTCAGGAGGAACTCCATTTTGCATAGGGTTAGGAGGCTCCCCAGGCCAGTAGGAAAGTGGGACTCTGGAAGAAGATAGAAATATTGGGAGGGTGACAGAGTAAGTAGAGAGTTCTCCACTCACCTGAAATCTGTACTGGAAAGGGGGAGGGCAGTCAGTGGGCTGAATGTGGAATGGATGAACAGGCTAGTTAAGATCAGGGGAGACACAAGCATCATTCACCCAACAGCCCCACTGAGATTATACAGAAACAAGTCAACTACCTTTCTGCCAATCCCCTTCACAGTTGGGAATTTAGAAAGTAATGACAGAGCACAGGCATCCTGAGAGACAGAGAGAGAGAGACTATGTTGAACTAAGGTACCTTTGAGTTCTTCTGATACTGAATTGCTTCTAAGACTAGAGAAAGGTGTATGCGGTGCCCTAAGCTATGGAAGCATTCCCGTACCAGCCTATAGGTCAGTGTTGCCTGAAATCTCTATAGTGCTTAATCCTGTGGCAGCCCCCCCAACATACCCTTTCCACCCTAAGCCCCACCTCTGGCATGCCACAGAGGGTGTTCTCAGATGGCAGTATCATATCCATCTTTCACTATATCTGCACTGAGGAAATGCACCCCACAAAATATGCCATATGGGATATATTACTGCATAATGGAATGAAACTGCATGAGCAATTCACCCTTATTAAATATTGATAATGGATAATACAAACATATACAGGACAGAGACAAGAGAACAACTGAGGGGAAACGAACATCCAGCAGTTAGACTACAAGCATGGAATAGTAGAAGGCCTGGTTCAATTCCTTGATACCCTACAAACTTCCCGTATGACTTAGGACAAATTATTTCATCTCTCTCTCTCAGTTCCCAATTTGTAAAATAAGAATAAAAACACTTCTCTTCCCTTCCTCACAAGGATGTTAGCAGGATAAATCCATTAGATTCAGAGGTGCTCTGATTTGACTATACTAGAAACCATATAATTTCTAGATTTAGAACGGCCACAATCCAATAATTTTATATAACTTTAGGTACAGTATTTTTTATTATCTGAAATTCGTTCTGTCCTATGCCTCAGTGCAACACATACACTGAATAAGCCCTTTGCTTCTGTCCTCAAAATGCCATGAAATTGATTTAGCCACCAGAATCTGCATGAAACTAAACGCCTTTCTCATGATGATTAGAGAGAAACCACGGCCAATATTATTTCAAATGTTCTTCCCAATAAAGTTTTGTTCAATAGTAAATTTCCAAGGCTGCCATTTATTATATAATGCCTATGTACACATTTTTAAGCCCAGAAGGGACAATTATGATCTCATCATCTGATTTCCTGTATTATGGAGGCCAAGTCAGATCAAGTCACAAGATCAGGCATAAAAGTCAGTCACCAAGTAAGGCAGCATCCAGCTGCTGATGTATCACAATACGTAAAGTAAGAGGACAGATTTACCTAACAGCTTTAAAATAAAATAAAATAAGACTCCTAAAGTGAAGAGCTCTTGTGTCTAATTATATGGGGCTAGTTAATGTACTTAATTTATGCATGAAGCAGTTAGTTGTATTTTCCATGAGTTTTCTGTGTGGTTAAACTGGTGCATTGTTTGCACTCTATTCATTAGAGCTGAATGAATAATTCATCATTAATAAATTACTTGCTTAATGAAGCCACTACTTCTGCTTGGGGAATAGCCAATAGCAGATCACAATTTCCTTGAATTTTTCATCTGAGGGGTTTTTTAATTGATATATTTTTTTTTCCTACTCTGTGGATTGAGAACATATTTTCAGAATTCAGACTCTGTTCCTTGGATAGATAAGACACAAAGGTTGCCTTTCCTAATTATGTGCGAGTGCAAGCATTTCTGATTTGAATGTATGTGAATTTAAAACTTTGATTGCTGCAAATCCTCGTGCATATGACTTTGAAATTTGTTCTCCATTAACATTGGTAATACTAAACATCAATCTGTTGAAGGCATGATGGAAAGAGAATGTAAAACACCACAAAATGGCTGACATTAATGCATTTAAAAATCCACATGAATATTAACAGGTAGTATTTTGCATTATTCACTCTGCTTTAATATTCATTTGTAAAAAATCCATAAATACACTATGATGATTGAAATCCTGGGCAAGATTTGGGCAACTGTGCTGCCAAGCATAAATTTAAAATGGAACATAGAGGGAATTCCTTTTTCACTGCTCATAAAATGTTACAAACTGTGCAAGTCAACTCAGACTATAAACTTCCTTCATCTTCTACAGAGAAGTATTTGATAGTGACAGACTGTTTTGTTCATAGCACACAATAGGGAGACTTTCAGAATACTTGCTGTTCATGTTGATAATCCTGATGCTGCCACAGCTCACGTCCTAAAACTGACTGCCTTTAAGTTTTTTTAGCAGTTTCTCTTTTGCAATCCAATACCGATGTGGTATATGGTCCAATATATAGCTATGGATTAGGAATAAAATTCTGTGGCTTTTAATAAAACACACAGAGACAAGAGAACACCCCTCAATACTGAAAAGTCTAATTCTCCATCCCTATCATAAAAATACGTCCAAATAGAAAAGTAGTAGTGACATAAGATGATACGTTTGCATGTTGTTGGAAGTAATATCCACTACTGCACATTAAATAACTTGCTCAAAATACATTTTAGTCAAAGACAGTCTCAGCTTGATTCTACAATGCAGTGAATAGATATTAGACCTCCTCCAGAACTAACAAAGGTATTAGAAAA
>ML685813.1:8598589-8675084 GCA_007922175.1 Pelusios castaneus
CTTAAGCGCCGTGGCTTCTTTCTTTCTTTTTCTTTTTTTTTTTTCCCCCTCTTCTTTCTCTTCTTTGCCTTCCTTTCTCTTCCCTTCCTTTTCTCTTCTATTTAGTTTACCGGTACTATTTGGTTCAGAATATTTTTTTCTTGTTTTCCTGCTCCAAAAACTGGGTGCGTCTTATGGTCAGGTGCGTCTTATGGTCCGAAAAATACGGTATTTTAAAAACCAGTGAGAGTCTATGACATCTTAAAGACTAACAAATTTCTTCAGGCATAAACTTATGTGGCTACCCTTCTGAAACTTTTTTTTTTATTAATGTTCCCAGTTTATGATTTTATTGTTCATACCACGTACCAGGCAACAGTTTTGGGAACTTCAGTCATCTATTCAAAGATAGAAGAGCACCCATAAATAGGAGCATGAGTAACATATTATTCTCCATTTGACTGAGTGCCTATGTTAAACCATACTAAGCATAGAATAGCTTGCGGCCCACAGAGTTACCTCCTGCAGCAGTGATCTGGAATTCAGGGGTTCCCAACCCCTGGTCAGCTTCTCAAGTGCCCTGCGCCCCACCAGCTGGAAGCTGGCAGCCGGGCTATGGCTGCCTGCCTCCCAACCGGGGTCCTGCCGCTGTCATCAGTGTTTCCAGGCCACACCATGCCCCTTACGCCCCCGGGGCTTCGGAAGCCACTGCTGGGCAGCTGAGGAGGAGCCACCACTGGCCACGCTGCTCACCAGGCAGAGCCCCAGCCTGCAGCAGTGGGAGAGCACGGTGGGCCAGGTCTCCAACCAGAGCAGACGGACCCAGTGTCAGGGGCCAAGTCAGGGCTGGCAGGAGGGGGGTCTGGGAGGGCTCCCATGGGGGCTCTCTGCTGGGCGAGGCTTCATGGGGTCCCTGTGGGGGTTCTGCCCAGTCCCGGCATGCAGCTGGGAGCTGGGCTATGGCTGCTCGCCTCCCCTCCAGGCTTGGGGTTGCAAGCAGCACTTGCCATTTCTTTCTTTCTTTCTCTTCCTTCCTTTCTCTTCCTTACTTCTCTCCTTAAAAAAAAAACAAAAAAACAAAAAAACTAAAAAAAACTTATTTTTTAAATTTTAATTAAAAATCTTCCTAAAATTAAATTTCAATTAAAAATTAATTCAAGCTCAATTAAACCCAATTAATTAATTTTACTTACAATCACTTTTAATTCAATTAATTGCTTTTTTATTTAATTTTAATTAAATAAACTGGTGGCCCTGTTGTATGAAAAGGTTTCAGTGATGCGGCCCTCGGACCAATATCTTAGTCCTCATGTGGCCCTCGTGGTGATTTGAGTTTGAGACCCCTGGCATAGAATCATAATAACTGGAAGGACCATGACAGGTCATTGAGTCCAGTTCCCTGCACTCATGGCAGGACCAAGTACCCCCATTAAACAATCCCTGACAGGTGTTTGTCTAACCTGCTCTTAAAAACCTCCAATGTAGGAGATTTCACAACCTGCCTACGCAACTTATTCCTTGCTGTAATTTAAGCCCGCTGCTTCTCATCCTACCATCTGTGATTAAGGAGAATATTTTTTTCTCCTTCTTCCTCATAACAACCTTTTTAGGTATTTGAATACTGTTATCATATCCCCTCTTAGTCTCCTTTTTTCTAGACTAAACACACCCAGCTCTTTCAATCTTCCCTTATAGGTCCAATGTTCCAGACCTCTAATCATTTTTGTTGCCTTTCTCTAGACTTTCTCCAGTTTTTCCACATCCTATTTGAAATGAGATGCCCAAAACTGGACACAGTACTCAGATTGAGGCCTAATCAGTGCAGAGTAGAGTGTAAGAATATCTTCTTGCATCTTACTCATGATACTCCTGTTAATACACCCCAGAATGGCATTTGCTTTTTTTGCAATAGTAGTAGACTGCTGACTCATATTTAGCTTGTGGTCCACTATTACACCCAGATCCTTTTCTACAGTACTCCTTCCTAGGCAGACATTGCCCATTTTGTATGTATGCAGTGGGTTGTTCAACCCTAAGTGGAGTACTTGGTGCTTATCTTTATTGAATTTCATTCTATTTATCTCAGACCATTTCACCAGTTTTCAAAATCAGTTTGAATTGTGATCCTAACCTTTAAAGCATCCGTGACCCCTCCCAGCTTGGTATCATCTGCATATTCAGAGCATACTGCAAGAAACAGGACAGACAATCCCCAAAGTTGGTGGTTTACTCTAGAATTAGATTCACCAAACCAGTAACAAAAAGCTTCTGCAGTTCTGAAATGGTTAACTAGAAGCCACAGTGTCTCCTTTAGGCATTCCAGCCTTTGACTCCCACTCAGGCAATTCAATATAACACTGTGAGAGTTTACTGAAAGCTTCATTTGCCATATGTGACGTTCTTTCAAATCCCAAAGGATCAGACATTCCTGGTCAATATTTATTTCAGATCTTACATAATTTCAACCAATCCTTAGTAAACTGACTAAAGATTTATTAACAAAAGAAAAGTGTTATAAATGGTATAGATCATATACATAAAATGATTGCAAAGCCCTTATATCATATTTGAAGCAATGATGGAATAGACTGCTGATTTCTAAAGTAACTTCCAAAAGACTGGAAGGTCCTCGGTCCACAATTCAAAATACTCCTTCTAGTTGTACCACTGTCCAGAGAAGTTGGAGCAGAAAAGTAGCAAAATGGAAGTGCTCCAATGGCAATTTATATCTTCTACCACGTTCATGGAAATTTACTATCCCAAACAAAGCTTATAGCACAGGTGCCTGAAAACTTACTGGCCCAAGATGGAGTCCAGACTCACATGTCCTTTCATGGTTTGCTGAATCGAAGGGGATGGCCATTGGTTCCTTGCTGTCTGAGGCAATCTCAGGAAGAACTATCTAGATCGGATGACTTTCTTTAACGGACCATTGTGAAAAAGTGTAGTGTCCTTGATGGGCCATCAACGGACACATTTGCATTAGGGCTAGACAACTATCGGAAGGGTTTCACCCAGAAACAAATATATTTAAGATATAACCAGAGTCAATATTCATTACTTCAGTCATAAAGGTAACATGCATATAAACAAGATAATCATACTTAGTGACTCGTTTTTTTCCATTGATACCCCCTATATGACGTACTTTGTACAAGATCTTTTACAATTGTATAGCAGAGGTAATATCAAATTATATAAAATGGTCATCTTTAAGAATATAGCCTCACAAATCCAATGTTCCAAAAGGACCAACTTCCAAGGGCTCTGATCCCCTGGACCTTTTCAGCTCTTAGCTTTCTGGCTACACATGTAAATTTGCCAGTTATGATAATGACTTCTGTGGAGTGGACATAGCTCACTACAGACTGAACTGAAACTACCAACTCATGTCATACAGTTCACCAAGCAGTGAGAAGATGATAATGCTTTTTTGTTCTTTTGAAGCTAGGTAGGATTTGAACTCCTCAACATGATAAACATTAAATAATGCAGATTAGAGGGAAATATTTTAACTACACATATACTTCTCACTAGGTTCTAATTTAATTTTACCAAATAAGTAAAAGACCTGGACCTCCTAGTAAGCATCTGAATGAAATTCTCTGCTCAACAAATCAAACCTAATGTTAAGAGTCAGAATAGGGCACAGAATAACACAGGAAATATTAAAATGTGATTTTATATACATCAATGATTCTCCCTCATCTGTGGAATATGGTGTTTAGTACCCATTGCTGAATCTCAAAAAAAGATATTGTAGATTCAGAGAGAGATCACAAATGAGTGACAAGAATGGTTAGAAGCATGAAAAAAACCTCAAATGAGGAGAGACTGTAAAGAAAGAAATTGTTTATTTTAGAGAGAAGAGTGTGAGGGGGCAGAATAATGAATGCTAATTGGAAGGTTGATCAGGAGCCTCTAGTCTGCTTGTTTCATAGTACAGGAAAATGAAACTGAGAAAGAGAAAAATAAATCTGATAAAAGGCAAGGCATGGTTAGATTGTGGAACTCACTGCCAGTGGATGTCCTTCAGGGCATGAATTCAAGAAGAGTCAAAGAGGGATTGGACATTTCTATGGAAAACAAATATAGCCAGTCTCATAACAGCGAATACTAAAGCACAGAATTTTAGAAGGGATACAACACCTCATGCTTCAGGGTTTAAATAGAACTCTGTTCATTAGAGAATAGGAGGAGACTTCCTGGTGGGCAGATTATAACACATCCATCTAGTTTAGGATTTTTTTGCCTGTTCCTCTGAATTATCTAGTATTGGCCTCTACTGGAATTACAATGCTGGAAGAACGTGGACCATAGATCTGATCCAGGATGGCAATCCCTGTGTTTTTATTGAGCTTTGGGGAAAGACATCATAGAACCTATTAAGTAATTTTCTGAGCAATTCTGTTTGGTGTGCATTTTTTCGTTTGATGACACACTAAACAAATGCCACACTGGACAACTGTCCCTTTTTACATTACAGAAGTCAAGATTCCTATTTATACATGAATAACAAACCAAATTTGAACTAATGCAGGATTTTTAGTTCAGGAACATGACATAGTTTGCACTGATCTCCAGCACAGTGCCAAAAAAGAAAGATAAAAACCTAAAAACTGTCTTGTTTGTCCTCTCTAAACTCCTCAAATTTTGTTTTAAACTGATATTAATAGTGTCTGGTGCTTTCCCTTATTCAGACCATAAATTCTACTAGGAGATGCACTGCTTTGTTCAGATGCATAAGGTTTGAAAAGCAATGGTTAGGTTGTGTAACAGAGTTTCAGAAAGGCCATGCACCATCCACTGTACCAACACACTTTTCAACAGCATGCTGCAGAGCCTAGTGCGGAAGTAATGGGGCAACTATGCTGTTCCACTGGCCAAACCTTCCAGTATCAGGCAACCATGTATGCAGAGGCTAATAGTACAACTGCTATATGGGCTATAATGTTTCACCTTCTTTTGTTGTTTTATGTGGGTTGCGGTAATAAGGGGGAAGACTAAATTTCCCCCTCAACCTTAGTCCCTTTCACATAACTCACTTTCTTGTGTTTTGTGTAGGAGACAGGTTTGGCCCTACATTAGTTAAATACACAGAGCTACTCCACTGCTGATATAAAGACACATGAATCCATTTCAGTCAATACAGCTACACAGCTAAACTGAGGCTTAGTCATAGAGATTAAGACCAGAAGGGACCACCAGATCATCTAGATTGCCTGCACCGTTCATATTGTAATACAAAACCCGGAATAGCACAACTGAAATTTCATGTATCTTTTCCTAATTCAACATAACATTTTAATTTGTATTTGAGGTCACAATTGTTTTCAAGTCAGTTGTATTTAGTTCAATATTTTGGCAAGCTATAGTCACCATTCTTTTCATTCAGATTAATAAATGAAAAAATTAAAAGCATCATTTCACAGATACACACTGAAATATATACATGCATTATTTATCTCCATGTAAAAAAAGGAAGTAAACTATTGGGACTAATAGAAAATAGGAGAAATTAACAAATTTACAGGAGGGGAAATGTGTAAGGGAAACTAGGACAAAGAAGTAAAGTAGTAAAGGCAAAACGTACAATTTCAACAGACCCACAGTTTATCATAAAGATCAACAGAGATGAGCCACTATTCACTGATTATGAGAGGAGAGGAACAGAGCTAAAAATGTAGGATATTCACGATATCTTTGAGAGTCTGAATCATGAAAATGAACGGATTAATTTATTAAGAGCTGCTAGGTTATGTTCATGTGTAGCAGTCCCCTAGGGGTCGTTATGCCAGCCAGAGATGCTACTATTTGAAACCTGGGTAGTAGTAGCTAAAAACCCCTCCTTCAGCGCAAGGGAGGAGTCACCGGGAATCAACTAATTATGAGGGACAAACGATAAAACAGGAATGGGTGTGAGCGTCAAAAGGTACAAAAGAAGGGACCAGACGGGGACACTGAGCAGAGAATCCCAGATGGCACCCAATGCTTCTGGAAGACATCTAGGAAGCCAGCGGACGCTGCCTAGAGGAACCCTGCCTGGATGCATGAGTGGACCAAGGAATGGAAATAGGCCCCACACTCGCAGGATACTCCCTCAGCCAGTGTCCTCTCTCTGGTGTTATAGATGGTGATTTTGGCTAGGGCCAGGAGAGGGTTAACGAGGAGGTCCTGCAACTTCGTGAGGTCACAGATATGGTGTGCATACATAAACAGGTGAGGGGAGAAGTGCAGCCAAAACTTTGGGTTCTGGAGGAGCCGGGAAAGGGCCTGCAGCCATCAAGAGATGGCCCGATTCTGCTCCCTCCAGACACTGTCATATCTCCAGTATCGCTCCTTTGCGGGACAGGGTAAGAGGAGGTGGCAGGGGTACACCAGTTATACACAGAGTTACACCAGTTCTATTATAACCAAGGTTTCCTCATGCTGGAGGAATCTTCACCTGCCTAGTTAGGACAGATTTAAGGCTTCCTTATATCACAGGGCAGTGCCCAGGGTTTCAGTGTGGGATAGTAATTGGCCCAAATGTAGTACGACATATTGGTGGTTTTATAGGTATGGAAATGTGATACCAATATTGTAAGTGTGACCTTTGTATCAAATACTATTAAGATTTTTGTATTAATAGTAATAGTATTAATAAACTATAGTATGTAATAGTATTGAAATATCTCGGAAAAGGAGGTTTATATTCACAGATACTTTGGCATACAAACAAATGTATATTTTAGAAATAATCCTTAAGAATAACAAATCTTGATACTAGTGTTCGCCTTTCATACTTTTACTTTTATTTTTATAAGAAAAACAATCACCAAATACCTTATTTTCCACATGTTATGTTACCTCGGAGAAGCCCGAACACAGTATTTTCATTCCGAATGCTGGGATCAAAATTCTGCTCTTACAACTTTGAGTTCAGCAAGGATGTTCAGATGTAAAACAGAACAAAATTTGAAAATGCATGTTTTATATGGAATCAAACAATAAATATGAATCCCCAAAAATGGTGTCTGGGAACTACTACTGGTCTCTTCCCTGCCAGTAAGCGAGCTCTGTTGCAGATAATCTGAATCCGCGCTTCTCAGCTGGTGGTACATGATTCCCCAGGGAATTATGAAAGACAATTAGGAGTGTCACAAAGCACTGAAAATTTTATCACAATCTAGAGCAAACAAAATCTTGTTCCTCCATTAACTGCACACCTTAATCATCGATAAAGTATTCTGTCAACCTCTCAGCGCGTACGCACACGTACACACATTCAGTCACAATATAGATTTACCATCGTTATCAGTCAGCTTTCTATTCTGTTATTAAATGTAAAGCTTTGACTTTGAATAAACCTGGCAGGGTTGAGAAACCCTGCTTTAAACATTCAGATTTGTCAGTTACCGCCCTTACATCGTTTTGAATGTTTCTTTGTTGTTCTAAATCCGGTGACACTCATCAACCAATGCAGTGAATGCTACAACTTGTTTCATTTCAATTCATGCTACATAATTTGGCTTTAAAATAAATTTGCTAAAGCTGCAAAGACCTTGACAAGTACAATCATCGATAGCTGACATGAATTCAAAAGAAACTGTTTAACTAGAGAGGGGGGGCGAGGGATTTGTCCTCAGACATTCAAAGGTCATAAAGACCTCTTACTTTCCCATTGAACATCACTGATGTTCCACACAAATAAAGAGAAAAGGGCCAATATATCTTACTTTAAGAAAAAAATGGCTCCATTATGAAAAAAATGTGTGTATATTAGTACGTCTCCAGAGAATGCCTTTGGAAGATGAAATAGTTAAACAACAGGAGAATGAAGCAATAGAACAGTCAGGCAAATTCCCACAACAAAATGTGGAAAAGGCTTGTGTGGAGAAGGGATAGCAAAAGTTTCATATAGAGGTTACAGTGCTCATTAGAAATGATTAATAGTAGTCTGGCTCTTGTGTCTTTTAAAGTGACATCACTTACTATATGCTAGTCTGGGCACAGTCAGGACAACTGCAACTTTACTTCCCCTTAGTGGCCCAACAAGGGCCCACATTCTCAGGCTTTCAGCTCCCCAGCTGTTGACTTTCTTGGGTAAATATATGCATCCCTCTCCCACCAAACTGGGGTATTTCCAAGCTGCTCAGTTTCCTGCCTTCATTGTATATTTCTCAGCTTGGACAGTTTGTTCAAGGACATCTGCTTTCTTTCTCTCTTGCATGTGACCTGTTTTTTTGGGTGGTGGTTCCTTTTGTTTATCATCTGTTCTATAAAAGGAGTTTTTTACATTTATCCTGAACAAAGGACATATGTTACATCCTCCAGCTTTAACTAGGTTTAGCCTAATTCCCAGCATAGCAATACATATCATTAAAGTTAGCAGATATATAAAATCTCTGAATGCAGAGGAGCACATTTTTTGTATAAATGGTATTTGTACATAGTCGCTTTTATGACCAGAGTCATATTTTAATATATTTGGCGATTGATTGATTTCCAACATATACAAGAAAAAAAATTGATGGAGTGGGTTCCATAGCATAACCTAATGAGAAGAAACCTGACAAGAAATAAAACCATTAAAAAATAATCTAAGATGTATTTGGGGGGAAAAGCACTTAATCACAACACATGAAAAGTTCTATTAAAACAAGGACAAGTTGAGTTCTTCATGGAGATTATAAGAAGGCCAGAGAAAAAGGTTCCACATTAGACTGCCTGATATCCTGAGCTGTCATATTATTCCCAACTTCACAGCAATGTCCCTGAAGCCCTATCTTAGAATGTGTGTGCATGCAGCTATTGAGAAATAACACTAAGGTGATTATGTAAACACCTGATCCCTGACTGGTTAAAGACTATTGGCCAGTTAGTTTGTATAGGGATCTCCATAATACATGGGCGCTGAGAAATAGCCATGTAGTGATTATTTAAATCAGATATGCAGAACCAGAGTGCAGGCAACTGCAGAAATGAGAGAAAAACACCGTACAGCTATGCCTCAGTAACTCTGGACCATCCCTACTCTTGACTGGCTGAGACACCTCAATTTCAGTATAGCATTAAAGTAATTGGAATTAATGCAAGTTTTGAAAGAGAATGAGCCTTGCCTATGATGTTTAGCAGGAAGCATTTCTTTTCCACGAGAATGCAAATTTCTTTGGCTCTGCTATGTTAGAGATTCTCAAAGGCTCCATATTTACTTCTTTGTAAACATTTGTGCTGTACTGTAAAATGCAAATAAAAATCCCATTTTCAAAATATTGAAAATCAGTTCCATAAGAAATCCAATTATTTCTGATGTAAAACCATTTTTAAAAGAGTGCTTTCAATGGTTTTGTTTGTTTTTCTGGCTCTTAAAAGATCTCTCTTCTCATACAACAATGGACAGAGTATTCAACGTCAGCTAACACCGCAGGTTGCACTGCACAATTAATTACTCTGTTACTAGGGAGAGCAATGAGTGAGTCACACACAAATTAATATCATCTCTATCCAGGACATAGCCATTACTCTCCTTGACTGCTATAGGGGATAACCATATTTAACAGCAAAACACAAAGCATTCGAAAAGAAAAAACTACAGTAATGCTGTTACTGTTTTGAAAGTGTGATGCATCTTTAAAGAGTACTTGCTGTGTAGTACTTTCTTAGAAATTTGGCATAAAATACATGTCACTTGGGAGGAGGGGAGGGCGGGGGGGCTGGATAGTTTTAATGCTCCAGTTTCAAGCAGAACAATTGTTGCAATAGATGGACTCTTCGAGAGAAAACTGTATGATCAAACAGGTGCTCCTGTTCCATAAGCTCAAAACAACATCCATTCTGGATAGCTAACTGATATCAGCAATGAACACAGTCATAGACACTAATGAATCAGTTAACAGAACTGAACTTTTGATAAAAAAGAGAATCTGACTTTTATAGTTTAGGATTTCTCCATCAGAAGCCCAAGGAAAGCAGATCATTCAGCAACCATCAGTCAGGTGGAATAGGTATTTCCATTATTAATTTAAATCAGGCCACTTATGAAGTTTGAAAACATGTTCCCAGATAGTTTTCCAAACTCTCTCACTAATGGATCGATTTTTTCTTTTATTTTATCAATATCTTAAAATATAAATAATGTCTGAAATTCAGGAAATATCAGAGCATTTAGTTTTGTCGAATGTTTAGCTAGGTATAAGATAACAGTCTCTGGTTAATGTTCTGGTCTTCCTTTAGGTTTATTTGTTTTTAAGCAGTTGAAACACACACACACAACATTTTTTTAGAAGTCATTACTGTTACTTGCACAATAACTGCAGTGAATATATTTATCTGTAATTTATTTTTATTTTATATTTTTAGATAAAATCTCTAGCAGTATTGTTTGATTTCTCCAAATACAAAGACCAAATAAATTCTTTGGGTCGCTTTGATCTTTGTTTTAGAATGAGGAAAGAACAAAACTAAAGGACAGATCACAGTGTTTGTCTCCTCTGAAGCCTTCCCAACCTTAGGGGAGTTTTGCAAAACCTCTCAGGATTACCAAGATTGTTTCAGTTGCCCTAGTATTAGCAACCTTGTAACCAAAGTACATATGCTATGATGGCTTCAGCTGACATTTTAAGAATAGTATGACCAGAGCATGCTTTACGGACACGGTGCTTAAAATGTTAGCAGGAGCTGATGACCTATGTATACTAAGTCTCAATGGCTATGTTTACACTTGTTAATTTAAGTCGACTTAGCTAAGTCGACTAAGTCGAATTTGTTAAATCGACTTAGCATGTCTACACTAAAAAATTAAGTCGACTTAAAGAGGACCCTGCCAAATCAACTTAGAGCATCCACACTGGACGCCTAAGTTGACCTGTAGGGGCTAGGTGAACCTGGGACTGGTCCATGGTCGCACGGGGCTCAGCATTTGCCCCATTGTACCTGGGTACATTGGAGGGCTGAGCAGGACAGGGACACTGGCAGGGCATAGGAGCAGGGTGGGCAGGGCTCTGTCCTGCCCTGTGGGGGGGGGACGGACACACCAGATTCTACCTGTGCCAGCCACCCTGGAAATGAGGGCAGTGGGGGGAGCCCTGGGGGCCCTTTAAGTTGACAAAGTCAATTTAGGGCTAATCCGCATCTACACTGGGTAAGTCGACTTAGCCAGTAAAGTCAAATTTAAACTAGGTTTTATAAAGTCAACTTAAGCAGCAGCTTAAGTGGACTTAAGGAAATTGTAGTGTAGATACAGAGTAAATTAAGTTGAGTTACGCAGGCTTAGCATTAAGAAAAATGATGGGTGAAAGAGATTAAAAATGTATATGTGTTTTATATGAAAAAATTAAAGGCCTCACTGTTTCATAGGTGCATGCAACACCCATCAAACTCGGGCATGTCATTCCTGGCAAGCCTGATGCATCAGGATGGGAAACTCAAACAGCATTTTTGTTTGCTTGTTTTAAAGTATGAAACAGGTCAGACATATATTGTTAATAGAAAATATTCCTACTCCACACTAAATGTAGATAAGGTGTTTATGACCAAAGTCTCATATGGTTATTGAAAGAAGTAAAGAAGTGTAGGGCCAACAAGTTTCCTGCTACCATGTTTGGTGAAAGGCTTGATCAGCAATATGAAACATCCTCAGCTCCCAATAACTCAACTGGGTTGAAGGCAAAGCATCTCCCTGGAGGTGCACAGAATGGCTTAACGTAAGACAGGAATGAAATTCAGATCTATTAAATTCAAGAGCCAGATTTCTACTGTTTGTACAAAGGGAGACTCTCCAATGATTTCAGGGGCAATGATGCCTGCATAATGGCTGCAGGATCAGCATCTAGTTCACTGATGTGTATCATCAGATACTCTGTAATAAACAAAAAGCATGTTCATTACTTTATCATACTGGTTTTCATGTCTTTAAAGGGGTTGTAAGCAGGCATCTTGAAGGTGATAATGTGTTCTTCCCTGCCTTGAATAAAAATACTCTCTCTTTTTTGTCTCACATCCTTTATTTTTGCCAAAGGCACATGATGTGACTCAATTCCATATTAAAAATGATTAATACAATTAAATAGAGAAAAGTCAAATAAGGTCTTTTTGAATTCCTTCTAAATGTACCCTTCCATTTTTATAATTTAACAAGTTATGATTAATTGCACATACAGTAGCTATGGTACTATGTCTAGATTTCCCAATGGCTATTGGGACACAGAGACTACTACTACTAACTATGTTTTCCCCCTCACCAAACTCTTAATTAGGGACAGCATCAACAGCAAAAAAAAAAACCTTACGAATCACTTAGTACAGATGTTATTGTTTATCTGCAATAATATGAAAAGAAACTATGAAAGCAGTCTTCATCTCATTGGAGTTGTTTTGCTGGAGGGGTGGCAGTGGAGGACAGTCATATTTTTAGTGTTGTTCAAGCACTTATAGACAGCATAAAACTACCCCTGCCCATTTTCTTGCCTCCAGCAGAATGATTTTAAGATGCTCTGACTGCACAGGTACAGATTACATATGTCACTGTGGATTATGGCATCATCATGAGATGCCACAGGGGAAAGACAATGTACATTAGTACTGTTATATAGCATGGACCATTTACAACTGTGGAATATCATTGGCAACTGATAGTAATTAAACAATAAGCCAGCATTGTCAAAAATTGTTACCTAAATGGAGGCACCTATATGATTGTGGACTGATTTTCAGTTGTTCTGAGAATCCAGCAAAGTTTACTGATTTCAAAAGCCCTGAGGTGCCTTTGATACTGACCTTCTGCATATGGCTGGGAGTTCTGACACTGGGGAGAATGCATGTTATGCTTTTCAAAGGTGCAGCAAGCCACCGGTGAATCTGGCTGGCCAACTCATTTTAGGAGCTATTGACTCCATACACAGAATGCTCCCAGTCATTGACTCTTGGTGGCCAACTTCTTTCTTCCCTATCCTCAGCTCACCTTTGAGGGACAGATTCTTGATGTTTGCTGGGCAGCTGAAACCACATGTACCTTGCATTATCTATACGGATGCATCTGTAGCTTATGATACATAAAAACAAGTTTCCCAGGAACGTTAGCTGCACCAGAAACACTAGACTCAAAAGTGAGTGTGACATGGCTGGGTATAATCATAGCTACTCATTCTTCCGTATCCAGTGGTGTCTTACAGCACGCACTTGATGAGGAAAAATAACATGCAGCTTCCTTTTCATGAGCATTCATGAATGGATAATTTCTCTGTGTGCGCTTCCACATTATTTTCATGCATCTGACGAAGTGGGTTGGAGACCACAAAAGCTTATGCCTGAAGGAATTTGTTAGTCTTTAACGTGCCACAGGACTCTCGTTGTTTTTACACTACTTTCAGAGATATTCTTCCTGCCTCTGACCTCAACAGGCACAATACCACCAGTAAATGCTGCTATGTGGCATATCTGCACCCCACTCATGTAACTGCAGCTTTTAGAGCTACAATTCAGCCCTTAACGTGCCCCTAAATTCTAACTTGGATAGTCATGTAAGAGCTCCCATTAAAGTTTGCAGGCATTACACAGGAATGGCCCTAACTGCTTTTAATATATGATTGAAAATCTATTTAAAATGATGCTGTGGTGTTTTAGGGCCCAGATCTGCTTTTCTCACTTAGAAAAGTTGAACTCAGGGAGAGCACTAGATTATAGCCAATATAAGAAATAAAGCACCATCAGGGATTGGAGTCAGATACACTTCCAAAGGGAAAAACTGAAACCTTTTTACAGATATTTAATGCCAGCAGGAGGTAAAATTCCTTGTGAAGATACTCAGTTTGCTTGAAGTCTTTCTAAAGAATGATATCTGAGGGAACCATGAAACTTAGTGGTTTCTTTCCTTTTCATATATGAAACCAATGTGTTCCTACTTTTTATTCTCACTCTTTCAAACACACAGCCCTGACTCTTGAATGCAATGCACATTTTCCCTTAGAGGTTGAGACTGTGAACCCCTCTTACCCTTTTAGTACAGATTTCTTTTTTTTTTTTATTGTCAGCTTCCTTCTTTTTCTTCAGGAAATCATTTATCAATCTGTCATTTCTTCAAACTGTAATTCCAGTCTGTGACCAAAGATTTGAGAAATCATGTAATTATGTTTGGCTTATTGTATTTTTCAGATGATAGTGTCATGTGGTAGTTTAGCATGTCATGTTACACTGCATTATGTCTGCAGAGACACTGAAAGCATGCAATTTTTCCTCAAAATTATAAGGAAAAATATCCTGAAACCTCTATAAACTGGCTTAAAAAAAACACTAAAGTTTCAGGGCAAATGTGCATTTTATTACA
Source organism: Pelusios castaneus (assembly GCA_007922175.1). Lineage (NCBI taxonomy): Eukaryota > Metazoa > Chordata > Testudines > Pelomedusidae > Pelusios > Pelusios castaneus. Next base: position 8,612,871 of record ML685813.1, read on the forward strand.
AACACAGTTACTCTGTCACTCTAGAGAGAAAAAAAGTTTTAGTATCATATAGCGATGATCAGGCATTTTTATATCAAACATTATTACACTTTATTTTCAGTTCCTATTTTGCCCTTTTCAAACATGCCACAGTTGGATAAGGCCTAATTCATTTTCTTTGCCTTTTATAATTGCTATATTTTTACTATCTTTTATCTTTTCCTGGGCTCCATCATTGAATTTTGAAAATTAGAAATGTCTTCTTCATTCTTTGCATGATCTCTTGAATGAGTCATTTCCATAAAATTATATTTTCAACATCATCAAACCTGTAGTTACGTTTTTTACAATACACTGTGAGAAGCCTCTTTTGTTATAAGCTATGTACTTCTGAAAAAGGATTCATTTTTTAACCAACTCCTTAAATTGTATTCATCTTTCTGAACTAATGAAAGTCACAATGCATTGTCGGAATAGCAAAGCGCTTGCATTTTATTTGAGGAACACTAAATGAAAGGTTGAAGCTGCCACATTCTTTTTCTTTCTTCCTGACCAAATAGCAGAGCACATAGCATATCATACAAATTGTACTCCCAAGAAATAGTCTAGCCACTTCCTGCAAGATAGATCCATGTGTCTTGGCAGTTGAAACCCAATGAAAACACCCCCTCTACTTGTGGAAACTATCAGCACCTATTTCAGAGGAACAAACTTTCCAATCTCTTTGAACAGTTATAGTCCACCCAATCTTCAAAACCAACCATCCATGCAGAACTACCACTGTTTTTCAACCTCACATTCCCAAGACAAAATAATTGAGACTATAGTAACAACCAAGCTCCAAAAAAGTGTGACATCTGTCAACATCCTGGATGCTTTGCAAATGGGTTTTTTTATAAGGGAACTGTATGAAGATATATTTTATTGCTACCAAAGAGTAAATTAAATTAATTAGATTAGATTAAATTAATTATTAAATTAATAGATTCAGAGATTCCAAGGGAAGAAGGGACCATTTTGATCATCTAGTCCAACCTTTGTAACATCCCCAAATATCCCATATTGATTTAAAAATTGTCAGTGGTGGAAAATTGCCTGCAATCCTTAATAAATTGTTTCAATGCTTAATTACTTTCTCTGTTAGCAATCTAAAACTTATTTTCAGCTGAATTCATCTAGCTTCAATTTCCAGCCATTGGATCCTGTGACATCTTTTTCTGCTAGACCTCAAGAGCCCATTATTAAATATTTGTTGCCCAGGTAAATACTTGATTAGCAATTATAAATCAATTATAGATCAATTTATTAATCTTCAATTATCAATTTTTCATTATCAATTATAATCAAATCACCTTTTGATTTTCTCTTTGTTAAGGTAAATAGATTGAGCTCTTTGAGTCTATCACTATAAGGCATAATCTCTGAACCTTCTCCAAATTGTCCACATTTTTCTTGAACTCTAGAAAAATGTGGACAATTTGGAGAAGGTTCAGAGATTATGCCTTAGCATGTCTACACTTAAATTTTAAGTCAAGTTTGGGGGGACCCTACAAAGTCGACCTAGAGTGTTCACACTGGGCGCCTAGGCCAACTTGTAGGGGTTAGGTGGACCTGGGACTGGTCCACGGGGTAGCGGGAGGCAAATCTTGCCAAGTGCTAGGGGGCTCAGCCTTTGCCCCATTGTACCTGGGTACAATGGGGCAACGGGGGACAGGGACACTGGCAAGGCATAGGGGCAGGGTGGGGGGGCATGCCAGGCTCTCCCTGTGCCAGCCACCCTGGCAGGGAGGGCAGGGAGGGAGTCCTGGAGAGCCCTAAATCAACTTAGAGTCGACTTAGGGCTACTCCAGGTCTACACTAGCTTAAGTCGACTTTAGAAAGTCAACTTAAGCCAAAGGTCTACTTAAAACGAGGTTTAACAAAGTCGACTTAATTGTCCTTAAGTTGACTTAAGCAGCTTGCTTAAGTCAACTTAAGGAAAGTGTAGTGTAGACAGAGTAAATTAAGTCGACTTAAGCAAGCTTAATTCAACTTAATTTACAAGTGTAGACGCACCCATAGGGCCTATATTCTTTGTTCCCAATGATCTCTTGTCCATTGCCATGATCTCCTCATCTCAACAGACAGAGACTACCTCAGTGACCACACTGTTCAACCCCCTCCTCACCTTTGAGGCAGTTTACCTCAGATGCTGCTGTTCAACCTATATGACATAGTGAAACAGATTATCCCAGTCTACCCCCACCTATCAGACCCAGCAACTGGTCAGGGGCCTCTCTTTCAAAAGCTCTCAACCTATAGGGCTTTGCCAGGGATCCATCCTGCACACCCCATACCTTCAACATCCATATAAATCTCTAGGAAAAGTGAGGATGGGACACCAGTGCTATATTCAGTCTATCTCTAGCTCTCATCCTCCACTCATCATCTAGCCCATTATAAAGTTGTCATAATACCAAGACCAAAAAAGATGCAGGACAGAAAAGGAAATTATGTCAAAGAATAATAGCATATACCATCCTCCCTCTTAATTTGGCAGAGTGGTGTGAAACCTCAGACTTCTGTTCATTCAGCACTTATCCTGCATTCTGACTGGCTAAACATATCCTGCTCCATCAGCAGCTTTTTTTGAAAACAATACTCTTCCGACCTGAACGTGGGTCTGGCCACAAGTGACCCACAGAGTAGATTACTGTAACTCATTGTTTCTGGGGTAAAAGGCTGCAGCAATGTGAAGGCTACTTATGAAGGATACTTATTTCAACAGAAGGCTACTTATGGTCAGGACCCTGATTACATCAGTGACCTCATCTCAATCCCTCATCTACCACAACAGCTACACATCTCTGGGACTAAATCTTAAAACACCCTGGATGAGAGAATGCAAGTGCTAGAGATAAAACATTCTTAGGTAAAGAGATTCAGCTGTGGAATCAATATTAGACTGATCCAGAAACTGACTAATTTTAGGGCACCCTGAAGGACACTCGGTGTCTCAAGCATTTGCTCCTTAACTGGAATGTAGATATAAATTACACTCCAGGCAGAGTCTAAGAAAGGAGAAAAATAGAAGACATCATGATTCCACTAAGGAGCTCATTAAGCATATCTGATTTACCTATGCAATGTAAATCCAAAAATAGATATATTAGATAGGTGAGTAGGAAGAAAAAGTATTATAATGACAAAGATAGGCTATGATTAGAGAGTGTTCTATTATGTAGATACATCTAGCCATGTGGCAATATGAATGTGAAATTGTGGTATACTATGTGGCAACTCTGAATAGGAAGATATTCCAAGCCAACCCCCAAATCTGCCTTCACCAGCACTGGTTCAGGTTCAGCAGCTTTCTGGGTATGCTGATATTATTAAAATAGAAGACCAATCAATTCCAAAGCATATATTCCAAGTAATAACAGTGCATGGACAGCAATCATGAGAATGTCTAAAACTCTGGTGGTATTACCAGTGATGAACATAAACATAACGTACAGCCAGAGCACCTTGAGGACCTAGCCAAAGATTGGTCTAGTTCGTGGTAGATCTGCAAGGAAGCCACATCCCTTTGGGATTTGTCATGAGGATAATGCTGATGAATCAACATTCAGTTATACAGTATCTAACACCAGAGAAAAGGAACATCAAATAAAGAAACTAGTTGGTTCAAGCAGGCCAGTCATGTTGGACTTCTCTTAGCGTTGTCTCCATTGAGACTGTAATGTAAAAGGCTAAAGATTTGCCATATCTAGTCACAAGAAAGTTACTGTGCTGTGGGATCTTTGATGCAGCATATCTTTGTTTCTATGAACTTTAGTTACAGCACTAATGTAGCCTCAGATTGGGTTTCCTTTTTTTGTTGTCTTCCTTTTCATTTAATGCCACAATGTAATACCACGTTTAAAAGAAGTATTTGCAAATAATATATCTTTGGAGAACTTGAAGTGAGCACAAACTCCCTGACCAAAAGTTTATAAGCAATTTTCTCAACTACTTTGGTTTCTCTCTTCTTCCAAATTTACTCAAAAGCATGCAGTAGATGGCCACACTTCATATCTGACAAGATGAGAGGTGAACATAAGAACTGGAGAGCAAGAATGAAAAACGAAACCACTAAATAAGAAGCCCTTTTTTATTATTGCTGCAATTTGCTAAGAATAAAAGAATAATAAATTTATAGTTTTATGGTGCAAAGTGCACCCCCAACAAATCCTTGGATTTCTGATTTCCTCAGAAGTTTAGAAACAATTTAAACTATTTTTACTGAAATCCCTCAAGGCAAGTTGTAACTACTGATTCAAAAAACTGATAATTGAATGTTAAGAAGCAGATTGACTGGAAAGATTATTTTTAAGTATGTATGTGATCCAAAGATTTCTAACTTAGAAGTAATCTTCACATGAACACCTTATTAAAATGATATGCAAGCATAAAACAATACACCTGGTATGGTCTTTATGTTACATATTTGAACACCTCCATCTCCCTGTAAATGCACCAGCTTGTAGAACAGCTGCCAGGCTCCTTGCTTGACTATTAGCAGTCACATAAAAATCAGGAATTTCATATAGTTAAACACAGTGAATAAGCAAAGAGACCTCTGGAGCAATGTTAGTTTAATAGCAATATCCAGTACTTCGTACTTATATAGTGCTTTTCATCGATACATTGCAAAATGTGAATCAAAAAGGTAGATTAACATAATCATTCCCTTTCCACAGATCGCAAAATAAAGTCATAAGAGATGATGTCAAATGCTCATGATCAGATAGTGAGTTGGTGGCAGAGGCAAGATTAGAACCGAGGCATCCTGCAGTCCACTCCTGTGCTAAATCCATTATCCTGTGCTAAAATTTCCCTTGACAAAATGGAAGGTGCTTGTATGCTATATTTATTTATATACAGTGCAGTTAGAGATGAACACTATTCCCTTTCCCGGATGGCTCTGCTGAGGGATGACAACCATAAAGTGAAGCTGAAGCTTAAATGGAGAGCTGTCATTGAAAGACACACAAAGGAGGTTTTGAATCATTGCATCACATAGGTCACATCCCCAAGCTTGCCACCACTAAACGCTGAAGAAGCTGAGCTAGCCAGCTGTAGATTTCAACATCCTCTGGCTCAATGTTCTGTTGCCAGAGGGGAGAATTCAAGCCCAGTCTGCATAATTATTCTATCATCTTACTTCTTAATATGTTTTTACTGCTTTGAAAAAAAAATTGCAGCGTATGTTTGGTAGCACTTGAACAAAACTGAACAACACTCTCTAGGACCTGAGAGAAAAGCTCTCATTAACTTCAAAAGGGAGCAGGATCAAGACCATAATTATTCACCTTTTCAGACCTGAAACATGACATTTTAAAATGGGTTTACAAGGAAAATGTCAATTGAATCACGAAACTACAAGTGATCTTGTTTTATGCTTCTGGACATACGTGCAAGTTAAACATCAATAGAGACAACAAAGATGGATTGGGATTAGATAACCAATTCTTTGTCTAGGTGCCCACAAGGTAGGTTTTTATAATGTTAGATTTTGGCTCTCTCCCTTAGAATTATTGATCCTCAAGATGAACGCTAACATATCTCACACTGACCATGGCACAATACCCTCCCCGCCACACAATATCATATCTGTTCACTGGCTCCTTGAACTCTTTTGCCTCAAACTCCTCATCCTTATTTTCAAGACCATGCACAATTCCACCCAGCCTTATTCTCAATCCTTACCTCCTGTCAACTCACCATCTTGCATCCTGAACTCTGCTCACTTTTTCCTGAAGGTACCGATGGGAAAAGGCACTTATCATGTGCTCTCTTTGTTGTAATCATATTTGCTTTTCATCTAAAAATTGAGCCTTCTTGCAAGGTGCTGGAATGCTCTCACTACTGGTGATAGGCCAGGGAGCTCAGCTTCTTAGACAATGACCTTTTTGAAGCAGAGGCTTTGGGTAAAAATTCGAAAGATGTTGAAGCTGATGCTTATAGCTCTATGCAAGTCACTTAGGCTTCTAAATCATAAGAGCTTTTTAAAAAAATACCCTGGGTCTTTTTTAAGTATTATAAAATACCATGCAAATAGGGCGTGCACACACACACACACACACACACACACACACACACACACACACACGCACAAAATAAATCATCATCATCAATAAAAACCCGCTCTGTTAAACAGTGTAAATACTGGGCCACCCAGCCCATAGGCACACTTTTGCTGATGTTACTGCATCACCCGAGTGCTTAATCCTGAAAATGTGATACTGAATACTGCCATACCAGTTTGTTATGCAGAAAGAAGCCACACATACTGTTGACTCAAGGAAAGAGGCATTAAAGTCATGGGGTACTGGCAAGTCTCAACTAACAGATGTGCATGTGATGTAGAGCTGTCTTGGGAACAACAGATAACATAAGGATAAACTGAGGGAGATGTAGATTAACATATAAATAAATAATATTCTGAGTGGTGTGCAGTGACCCAGTAGAGAGAATGGCAGAATATTCTATTTAAAAGGCACACATGAGCAGCATGGTTGATCAGAAAATTAAGCTGCTGGGAATAATGGCTGAAATCCCAGTGCTGCTAGCCATGTTAACACATTGTTCCTGGTGTCAATGGGAACATGTCCAGGTCTTGATCATCCCTAGTATTTGCTCCATGGAAAGACGTAAAATGACTCAAATCAAAGACATCTGCTAGACTCACTGAGTACCTTGTTTACTAAATCCAGCAAGAGGAAAAGCCTGCAGTAGCTCAGCTGTTCTCTTGCTGCTGTAATTGGGAAATTATATCTGATTTCATGGGACACAAAGAAAACAAAGACAGCATGAAACATCAAAATGTAAGCCCCCAATAAGAACTGAGGTCAGGAGGTTTGTTTACTTTGCTACAAAACAGAGTACAAATAGGGGAAACGAACAGAAAAACTTACTGTAATTTCAATTTTTAAAACCAACCCTATGATGTATGTCTCAGCCTAACACACACACACACACACACACACACTTTTACTTGTTAGCTTCAAGAAACATATTTGAGAAAGCATGAAAACAATGAAGATGATTAAATGGTGGCAATTCTCTATTTGATTAGGAATGAAATATATTGAATGCCTGAACAGGGTTCTATGACTTTTCAATTTAGTTTTTTATTGCCTTTTCATGTCATACACATAAAAACAGAACATATGCATGCCAAGTCTACATTAGAAACTTTTGCTGATATAGCTATGCCCAGGTCCACCAACAGGAATTCTGGGTCACAAGACAGAACAGTCCTACCCTGCCTCTTACACCTGCAGCCCCACCCACAGTCCAGTTCAGGGCCCAACCTCACATCCCTCCCACCCATCGCTCAGTCCCTGTCCTCTCTTCCCCACTCCCCCGTCCACCAGACAGAAAGCAACAGTAGCGGGTGCTGGTGGGGATGGGGTGAAGAGAGAGACATGAGCAATGGTGAAGAACAAGGGGGATGCACCCTGTGACTGGAAGCTAGTGATGGGCATGGAGGACTGAACGGGGAAGGAGGGATGTGGCTTCATAAAAAACAAATGGGGAAAAAGAGTGTGTGGAAGAAAGGAATGGGGCCAAGAGATGGGCTGATGGTGAGAGATGCAGAAGTGGCAAGCAGGCTGAGCAGGGAGAGTCCTGTGGTGAAGTGGAGGTGCACTCTGAGCAGGAGCCATAGGCAGAAGATACAGGATGGTGAATTAGCCTCCTTGAGGAGCAATCAATGGCTTGCGCTTCTTAAAATCTTTGGACACCCTTAAATCACAGGACCCTGGACAACTGCCCTCTTTGCCCCCTCCTGTCAGTGGGCCTGGCTATACTGGTTAAAGACAGACAGGTGGACAGATAGAACTTGATATTGGGGTAATCATAGGAATACCATCTTAAAGGAGCTTTTTTATTGGATAACATCACTCTCCAACTGGTATAAAGTACACTAACAAAAGAGCCTCCCACTCACTTTTTTTTTTTTGTTCTTCTCCTTTGCCTTTAATATAAGGCTACACTTGGTATAACACTGTTTTTCTTCATCAAAAACTGGCTTTAGTGGCATTTTCCATCATATAGTTCGATGTTATAAGAAATAAAACAGGGGAAAAAAATACTTTATATATTTTCTCATCTAATACTTCAGCCCAAATAAAGTTTCTCAATATACTTGCCAACTGTTGTTTTCTTTTCAGCTCACATACAGCACCACTGCTGCTTTTCCATGTATCAGAGTTCCATAGTTTCCTTCTTTTGCCTTCAGTTATCACCCTTCTGCCAAGCAATAGCAGATGTGGAGGCCTCTCAGGTCAGTTTCACATTGGAGGAGAGTCCCTGTCTAGTTCTACACTTCGTGCCACTTGTTTATTTTTGCCTTTATACACTAGTCCAGGAACTGAGAGGATCACAGATGACATGTAGGCAATCCCATCTTCCAGGGGATTGCAGCCCAGCATCAATGACATGTTTCCAGGATCACCTCTAATCTTGCTAAATTCTTAAAACAGACAGCAAATGCTCTTGTTGATTGCTTCAGCTCCTCATATAGAAACTGCATCAGAAAAACAAAACCTTATTTTTTCCTAGACTAAAACGTTACTTGCACTCTCAGGGGTGGGGGGTAGAGGTGGGGGATCCTAAGTAACAATGCCATCTGATAGCTCCTGCTGTAATACTATGTAAAGTCCCCCTATCTGCCATACCATATTTGCATAAGCTTTATTTTAATATCTTGATTTGGCAGTCTAATGTTGGACCAATAACTTTAAAAAGTTATGTACAATCATTATTAAACCCCTACACATTTAAACCTCAAGCATTCTCCCCATTCATCAACTTCCCTGGCTGGAGACATCCAATTAACCAGAAAGAATAAAAAACAAATCAGTACAGCAGCAAAATAATGATCATCGAAGAACCTGCCTGGGGAAAAAAGAAAAAGATGTTTGAAGCATGCTAATTTCAGGCTCTGATGGAGAGTCAGGAGAGAATTTCCAAAAAGGCCTTCAACTGAGCGCACCATAACCCAATCTCAGAAAGCAGAGTATCAATCACAGTCCTTCAAGAGCCTCTGTCAGCCCTCAAGCGTCAGGGTAGGCTACAGGGAAGGAGTCAGTCTCTTAAATATTTGGTTCTCAGATCAATTTATCCTTTTGGATTTAAATACATCATAAGGGAAAGCACAGTTGCCATCTTTTCAAGTCAGAAAAGCAAAAATAATTAAGGCCAAAATAGCAACACATTCTTCACCCTATCACTAGACAGAACTAGGTTGTCAACTTTCCAATTTCTGGAAACTACACACCCCTACTCCACCCCTTCCACCTAAGGTCCAACCCCTTTGCCACTCTCTTTTTCAAGGGCCCCTCTGCACTTTCTCCTCTCCCTGCTGTTCACTATTCTTTCCCCTTTAAAACTAAAGCTGGCACTTGATTTTTACTGGCCATGGTATAAGTGCTTTGAATATTTTGAAAAGCAAAAATTAAAACTGACAGAAAGCTGTTTAAGGATGTGATTCTGATTGCTTCTTACTCACATCACTGGTCCCATTGAAGTCAATTTAAACTCAACAGGATGCCTGCTTGAGAAAAGATTATTCTTCTAAGTAAATGTGCAGAATAGGGCCCAAAACTATTACTGGGGATGGAACTCAAAAGAACGGTGCTAATTCCATTGGCTGAAAAGCATATAGCTTTTAAAAGGTTGTAATATGTACTTTATTAATAGACTGGAATAGCTCCAAAGTTATTCACAAGCATAGATGTGTTTGCATCCCAGGATCCATAATGATTTATTTGTAGAAGAGAAATCTACAAATTCCAACCTCCTCTAATCTATGCAATCTCTAACCCCAAACACTCAGTAACTTCAGAGCCAAAAGGAATGCATTTATCCCTTCCTCTGTATATTTTTCCTGTGATTTGCATTAGTTTCCATTAGAAATATACTTTCTAAAATATATTATGGCAAGCTATTTACTTTAGGGCACAGTTCTGAAAGCCTGGTGTGCCTTCCCACTACTCCTCCCTTATAGGAATTTCACTAATAATCACTGTGTATAATAAACCAGGCTTTCTGATATGAATTCTCAGCATTCCCTTAAGAAGCCATTTTCCTGGCCTGAAAGTTTGTGCATTACAATTTGGATGTCGATCAAAAGTTGTTTGGATTAGTTGTTTAGTTTGGGGTTTTTGTTATACAGCACCTGGTAGTCCTGGTATCTCAAAGAGGTTTATTCAGGGACTAATTCCTGGGCTCTGAAGTTGGAGTAATTTAGATGTGAAATTAAAGGGAGATTTTAATATTCTGACTGAAAATATACAGCCCAACACATGCAAACCACAACACAAACACACAACTTCAGTTTTGCATACCTGTGAGTGGCGTTGTGATCTGACATACAAGTTGCAGCAACACTCAGGTTTGGTCCATCCAAAAAGTGGTCATGCAATGACCCAGGCACCCTGTGCCAGTTCCACAGCCTGTGTACCAGTCTTTACTACATTAAACTCTCATAGACTTGAAAGAGAATTTGCCTGAATAAAGATTGAGTAAAAACTGGAAAGAGATCTCAAGATTTGCCCCACCGCGCGTTTCTCATTGACAAGCCTTTTCATTATCACTATAGTATCAAATTCTGTGTAGCTCCCTTTCTTTTTTTTTTTTTTTTTTTTTTTTTTTTTTTAAATAAGAGTCCTGTGGCACTTTTAAAAACTAAAAAATGTATTTATCACATGAGCTTTCATGGGAGAAATCCCACTTTGTAAGTGTGATTTTCTCTCACGAAAGTTCATGGAAGAAATAAGTTTGTTAGTTGTTAAAAGTGCCATGGACTCCTTGTTTGTTTGACTGACCTAGACTCACACAGCTACCCCTTTGGAATTTCTCTTTTATAAGTAATAGATAAAAACAATATCTGTTATGAATCTCTCAAGGCAATTAACAAACATTAATAAATTGGGGCTGCTGACCCTCCTGGAAGTGATATGAAGCAGGGAAGCATATTGTTCTTATTTGACCATCATCTACCACAGCGGGGTCTGGTCCATGACTGAGATTGCTATGTGGTACCACCATACAAAGTCATATAGTTCCCATGTTACGGATGCAGAACCAAAGCACAGATGGTAACATTTTCAAAAGTGCATAAATCACTTAGGAGCTTCGGTTTCTTTGACTTCCTAATGGCAATGGGATTTTGACTAAGTGAATTAGGTTAGATACTTTTGAAAACTTGACCAGGAGAGGTTAAATCCCCTTTCTCACTATCCATAAGGGCTTCTCATCTGATCTCAAACAAGCTGGCTATTTCTATACCTGTACATGTCTGCACAAGGGCCACACATGATTTGGCCTTAAGCTCTTTTGGGTACTAGTGAATCAGAGGAGGGGTTCCAGGTCAGGTTACATTGGCAGAGCTAAACAGTGTCTGCTTACACTACACTTAGATGTTGCCCCATCCTCTCAGCCTCTCACTTTCACCATTAGTGTCCCAATTCAGCAAGGTACTTAAAAATAGTTCTATTGACTTAAAGTTAGGTATGCACTTAAGTACTTGGTTAAATTGAGGCTTTAAAGATTATGCCCTAGATTTAAAAAGGCCTCCCAACTCTGAGGGCACCTATTTAACTCTCTAAACTCACATTTCAAGTGAAATATATGCTTAAAAGCAGCCTTAAATAGAGATGGACTTAAGCATGTGCTTAAATGCTCTCTTGAGGGCTTAATTTAGAAGATAATTTAAGCACATGCTTAAATATAAGCACATGCTTATGTGCTTTGCTGAACTGGAGCTAAAAGTCTCTATAATATTAAATTAACAAGCTAGTCTCCAGTCAGTAGAACACATGCAATAAGCCTTTATTCTTTTTCATGAGATTCAATCATCAAATATACATACTATAGTAATAGTTTAAAAAAAAAATCCTTAAACTTTCTGATTAGTAATAAAAGAGGAATTTGATTAGCCTATTGGCATATAAAGGAAAGCCCTTTCAATTGTTCTGAAGGTGTTCATAAAAAACGGTAACAATGAAAACATAGGACAACAATAAATGTTATTTCTAGGATGAACTATCTGAACAGAAATGAAAGTCAGATGAAAGTTATTGAAAATATGTAGAAGTGGAACAGCATAGGAAAAATAAAATCTATGTATAGAAAATGTTGTAAAAGCAAAGGTTGTTTTCTGTGATAGGTTCTTGATTTTGGGACCTACTCCCCAACTTGGTCTGCCAGAGATCAGATTTGTTAATCTTTAGACTTCCCTGAAAGCCCTTCCATGTTCCTTTTTGGGGCTGTATGTGGGGGAAGGGAGGAGGGCTTAGCGTTTTGCTTGTGCTCTGTATTTTAATTTATGGGATAAGTGCCCAGAGCACAGGATGGGCCCCAGACATTTTTTTTTTAAAAGGGTAAGTAAATTGTAACTATGAAATCACAGTTCAAAATCGGGGGGAGAAGGAATGAAAGTATTGCTTTGGAGAGAGAGTTACACAATCAAAATGATAAAATGTGAATGCTCAAGAGAACAAAAATAAAAGATAATCTCTCTCACTCATGCTGCGTCTTCTACAGCCTTATTTACCACTGTAGTAACACAAGCTAATTATGCTGTTATCAAGAGATAACATGGCAGCAATAGCACTAGTCACTACACACTGTGTAATTGCCTTAGTTTTTAATAAAATTACTGCGAGGGGGGCCCAACCTCTCCAACATCGAAGTCCACACTGGCTATTTGCCAGGAGAGTAAGAGCAGTGCCTCGTTTTCATGTTAACGTACTTACATTTTTAAATAAAAAATAACCACATGCTATTTGCTTGTTCTTGTATCTTTCTCAAGTGAATATAAACTGCTTCTTTCAGTGCAACAATAAGCATCTGCAATTACACCTTGTGTTATCCTTAGTCCCTGCACCAAAGTGCTGACAATCTATCTTTTTGTCCTGTTTTTTCAGTGCCTAGCACAAGAGGGCCCTGGTCCATAACTGGGCTCCTACATTCTACTGCATCACAAATTAAAAAATGATATTAATTAGTAGTATGATGATAACTAGATGTGCCTATCCCAAACATCTGAGTACAGTTAAGAACAATCACATATGAAACAATCACAAGAAGGAAAAGTAAGATGGCAAGAAAAACAGCTATTAGACCTTGCTTCCATGTAGAGTGGACTTGGTTAGATTCTTTTGAGTTGGTTGATTTTTAACCAAATATATTTTAAAAGAGATAAACCAATAAGATAAATACCCAAGGTCCTTCTGGCCACGTATCTGTTATGAGCTAAAAGTTTCTCATTGCATTACAACAGAAGCATCCTGAAGAAGGATTTGAAGGAGTACACGTTTGTTTGCTCTCTCTACTGACTAACCAAGAATGGATTTCCACGTATAAGAGGCAGCAAAGAAGGAAGTATAATGATTCTTCTGATAGGAGCAGACACAGGTAATAAAGACTAACAGTGGTGGAGTTGGCTGAGTAGCACAGAACATTATAAAAATAAAGTTTATAAACAAGAGGCTGAGTCGTGAAAGACCCGAACGGTGAGGACCACATTCTTGTGCTTAATGTGGTAGAGAAGGGGAGTTAGTCCCAAGACTAAAGTGGGACAGCATGATAGACACCAGAATCATGGGCCAGGAAGATATTTAGAATGAACCTTCTGCACAGGAGTCTAGTTTATTCTAAAAGGAGTTAGAGGGGTTTCTTGGTTGGGGATTAGTTCAGCAGTACCATCTGACTCTGTCAAGACTTCACCAATTAACATATACACCTGCCAATATCCATACTAGCATATCTGATCTATGCATCGTGCATAATACTGGGCACCCTTATGCAGGGCTAAACCACTCTTTTTGGGTGGACTTCAGATAAACCTTTATTGCTATGAGCCCCATATGTGGCCCAGGATTGTGGCTAACAATATTTCCACATTCTATGCATTTAGCATAATACCAGAAGGCTCATTCCAGATCTCCTAAGAAATAATGGAGAATTTGTGTGTTCATTCTGTTTGTGAGGGAAATGTCTTTGCCTCTCTTTCTCTGTCTCTCATATACATGTATTGGCAACAAGAAACACACTTTTGAGGATAACAGAGAGCTAATAAATATCTCTATGGTACTGGGGAAAAAAAGCAGTTACCCATGCTGGAAAACCAAGTTTCATCTGAGACAAACTTGCATAGCAAGCTATGTTTTATTCCAACATCCTGAGCACAGGAACAGGGACAGGATTCAGGGAGACTTAGACAAATTGGAACACTGGACCAAAAGAAATCTCATGAGGTTCAACAAAGACAAGTGCAAAGTCCTGCACTTAGGACGGAAAAATCCCATGCACTGCTAGAGGCTGGGGACTGATCGACTAAGTAGCAGCACTGTAGAAAAGGACCTGGGGGTTATGGTGGACAGGAAGCTGGATATCAGCCAACGGTGTGCTCTTGTTGCCAAAAAGGCCAATGGCATATTGGGCTGCATCAGCAGGAGTGTTGACAGCAGATCGAGGGATGTGATTATTCCCCTCTATTCCGCACTAGTGAGGCCACATCTGGAATACTGTGTCCAGTTTTGGGCTCCCCACTACAGAAAGGACGTCGACAAATTAGAAAGAGTCCAGCGGAGGGCAACAAAAATGATTAGAGGGCTGGGGCACATGACTTATGAGGGGAGACTGAAGGAACTAGGCTCATTCAGTCTACAGAAGAGAAGACTGAGGGGAGATTTGATAGCAACCTTCAACTACTTAAAAGGGTGCTCCAAAGAAGAGGGAACCAGGCTGTTCTCAGTAGTAACAGAGGACAGAACAAGGAGCAATGGTTTCAAGTTACAGCTGAGGAGGTCAAGGTGGGATATTAGGAAAACCTTTTTCACTAGGAAGGTGGTGAAGCATTGGAATGGGTTGCCTAAGGAGGTGGTGGAATCTCCGTCTTTGGAGATATTTAAGGTCCGGTTAGAGAAAACCCTGGCTGGAATGTTTTAGTGGGAGTGGTCCTGCTTTTATAGCAGGGCGTTGGACTAGATGACCTCATGAGGTCCCTTCTAGCCCTAAGATTCTATGAAATGGACAGAAAGAGAAGGTCCCAACAGCCAAAATTCTCAATCTGGCCTCTAATTTTGAGTGCCCAATCTGAGGCAGCCAGATGGTAAAGTTGCACAACCAAAAATAAATTCCAAAGGGGTAGCTGGGTTAGCCTAGGTCAGCAAAACAAACAAGGAGTCCTGTGGCACTTTTAAAGACTAACGAATGTATTTATCACATGATCTTTCATGGGAGAAAATCCCACTTCTTCAGACAGTTTGAAGATGGGGAACTTACAGAATGGGAGGAAATTAAATGCAGGGAAATGTATGGCACAGGATCAGGTCAGGCTGTAACAGCAAATCAAAATAGATGCTGAGATTCAAACACTGGGGAATAGCATATAGAGGAAGGTGTATTTTTAACAGTAGCCTAGACAGCACATGGTAAAACCACACTACAGCTCCTTTTCCATTCAATCTCTCTGTATCTCTACTTTCTCACCTGGGAAGTGATTATGCCTCCCCAGGTCACTAGTATTTATATGGCACAATTAAATCTTAGGATGAAAGGCATTATGTAAGTAAAATGTATCATATTATTGCTCTCAGTATATGCTTTCAAAAACCATCTCACTGATTGCTCTTTATTTGAGTCAATTTACCAGATTTGAACTTTAATCTTAAAGGCAAAGAACTAAAGAACTACATAGATTCATATATTTTAAGGGGCAATATGCTTAAACTACAAAAGGGACACACACATGCAAAATTGAAAGAGAAGTTCTTATTAAGTTGGGTCTAACTCTCACTGTACAAAATTGGATTTTTAATAGTTTTTTTTAAAGCTGGGCAGCTGTTTAAATTGTACTGTTACATCTTGGTTGATTAAACTATTGTTCACTAAAGTAGTAGTTGAGAGAGGCAGCAAAACACATCTAAAACAATCACTTCCTCTCTACCTTGCCAAGACATCTTGTAATCATCTTTAGAACAGATTTTAGTAGAATAAACTGTTTTCACTACATAACTTGTCACCCCAATCATCCTTCCTCAGTTTGACATTAACGTATCCTACAAGGACAGGCAGAAGTTGCGTACAAATAAAGTTTTTTTTGCAAAGGGCTGGAGATGTCAAAAATCTTGTAAATGATCCCAGGTGGTTGTGTCAAATAATGTACTTAGCCATGGCAGAATCACAAATTGACATAGAAAACAAATATTTTGTCAAATTCTCCCTAATGTGCCTAACTCTTCTTCTTTGTCTGCTTTCAAGTATGAATTCCAGGCAGCTTTCATGCTCTGATGTTTGGAATCAAATCATAGAAGTTTCAATTTATCCATCAATTGTATTATTTTCCACTACTGCCTCATGAGCTCGGAGAGATACAGGGTGGTTGAGACAATATCTTTTTTTATTGGACCTACTTCTGTTGGTCAAAGAAACAAGCTTATCTTCCTCATAGCCTGGGACCAATGTGGCTACAAGGACAAACCAGAAGCAAGACGCGTGTCTAAAACAGGGGAAAGGGATAATGCAATGAATTCCTGCAGCAAAAAATGAACTTCCCACATCTCAGCTTAGGAACCCAAGAAAGGAGTTCAGAAATTCTGTGCAACATTTTATTATGTGTTAACTTATTATAACACCTAGAGCTTGCAATCAAAATTCAGCTCCCAATGTTTAAAGTACAGTGCATATTTGCTCTGAAGATCTTAAATCATTTTTAAGCTAAGACACAATGGTCTTAAACAATAGGATGGAAAAGGGGCAGGGAAAGTGAGGGTAACAGAGATCAGAACATAGAGTTACAGCAAAACAAGTCAGGAAAGCATTGTGGCTCAGACTGTCAAAACTAGGCACACAGGAAAACAAAACATATTTATTAGACACCTGATTCAACTAAATGGCTCTTACCAAGTTAGTTCTCAGCCTCTTTTGGATGTTTTTTTCTAAAAGATATGTTTTAGCAATTATTTTGGCGAGGCTCTGTTGCCTGTGTTACAGGCAGTAATTCTGGAGAAGCTCTATAGCCTCCTGTGTTACAGGAGCTCAGACTAGAGGACCACAGTTGTGCCATCTGGCCTTGAAATCTATGAATCAATGTAAAAACATGGAAGAGCTGTTAGCCTGAACATCATCCAAGAGGTTAACCTACACTACAGGCTAGGGATATGAGTTGCTTGTGTATCTATGCCAGCTCTAGCTCTCTTTGATCTAGTGTGAGCAATAATAGCAGCCGAACCACAGAACAGTCATGGCTTTGCATGTCAGATACATCCCCAAAGGGTTCAGGCTGGTTTGTACTCTGCAAGGCTAAGCCATGCCTCCTCTGCCCATGCTACACTGCTATTTATACTGACATCAGTTCAGACAGAGCTAGTGTTAGCACATATATGAAAGCAGGGGAATCACACCCCTGGCTCATACTATGCATATAGTCAATGGACTATCATTGCTACTGTTTTCTTCATTCTCCTTTAAGCAGATTGTTTCAAAGGGCTAGCCGTGGCAATCTAGTTCAGCAAAACAAACAAGGAGTCTTATCGCACTTTTAAAGACTAACACATTTATTTATTGCGTAAGCTGTCGTGAGAGAAAATCCCACTTCATCAGACACTTGAAGATGGAGAACTGACAGAACTTGCTGTCAGTTCTCCATCCTCAAGTACCTGACAAAGTGGGATTTTCTCCCATGAAAGCTCATGCAATAAATAAATTTGTTAGTCTTTAAAAGTGCCACAAGACTCCTTGTTTATTTAAGCAGATTGTGTATCTATGCGATTGTTACTGAGATCAGATCCTGACTGTAATGCTATGAGCCAAAACAGTGCTATCAAGAAGGGCTGGGTGAGTGCTTTAATAAATTAATAAATAATAATAATAATAATAAAACTCATGTCCATAAGTATATCATTTGAATTTTTAAACATATTTTCATAATTTGCATGTGTGCTCTTTTTGTGTTCACTTTCTGAAGATATCCTAGTGAATGCCTTTGCTGGCTGCAACAGGCAGAGAAATTGAAGACTACAAATAGAAAGTGAATTTTGAATTTGTAAATGCTCATGTTAGAGGCCTAATTCAGAAGGAGAGGGGGGAAGGAAATCAAGGAAAAGAAATTCACCATGCAGGATGAGCAATCTGATCAGACTAAATTTCCTCCTGGAGAGAGGAGACAGTGTATCAACCATGGTTCATCATGGAAGATGACAAGAGAACCGAGTCCATAAAGCTTCATTCATAATGTGTGAATATATTGTTAGTATTTAATATTGAATTTAAGAAAAAAAAAACAGAAGAAAACACTCTGATCTGCAGTCGAAATCTTCGACCTGCATGACGGACCTCCGTTGAATTTCTGCATGCAGACAAGAAGCTAAATAAGCTGTAGAAGATCTTAATGGGGACTGGAGAGTAGAACTTTGCCATTGCATAGGAAACTCTGCTGCCAGTACAATTCAAATGCTTATTTATTTTTTCCTGATATTGCAGCTTAAGAAAATGTCCCATGTTTCAAAATTATGCTTAGTAGTGATATTAACCGTACAAGAAGGCAGCAAGAGAAAGTGAAAATTGCTTTTTTAAATTAAACTGGACAGGAAAATTGAGCTAACCAGAGCCGGCCTGATTTGAAAATGTCTTGAGCACCAGTGACATATCTGAAGAAATGTGAATACCCAAAACAAATCATCCTCTCCTCTCTTATGATCTGCACTAACACTCAGGCCTGCCTATGCTTAAAACTGAGGCCAACTGAATTGCAGCTCTCGGGAATGTGAGAAATCGAGACCCCTGAGTGCTGTAGCTATGCTGATTTAAAAAGCTATTAAATAATAAAATTCTGAGAAAAAAAACATCAAACAATTCTATTTCAAAAATAATTCTAATGAAAAAGCCCACACATCTAAAATAAAGGTGCATAATTTAAATCTGCCTGCGAGCAGGTGTATCTTGCCCTCTGGCTATCTACAAAGATTTTCACTCTAATATTTACTCTAGTATTCATTATATGTGGCTAATGCTCATTTAATTCCCCAAACAAGTTTGTATTATGCCCCAGTTTGGTATACACTGGGTGACATCATAGCAATACAAACCTTTCTTTAAAAAAAAAAAAAAAAAAAAAAAAAAAGTCTATAATTGAAACACTGTTGATTATAGCAAAGGAGAGGTAGATTTCTATTTGCACGTACAGGGTCTGTTCCACATCTCTCATTCACATCAACGTAACTTCATTGAGTTCAGTAAAGTTATTCCTGATTTATGGGGGTGTAACTAAGCATGTTAGGCAAGAGACATTGGTGGCTCAAGATAGCCCAGCCATTATTTACGGTGACCAACAATTCACTCATCTTTCTTCCACTACATTTCTTGGAGGGTCACACAAAACACAATTACCTGAGCACATTCTCCTATATTAATGGTCTCCCTCCATATATGGGAGGAAGAAGAACTGCTCTCTTTCTGGTCATCCAATTCATGAAGGAATCCCAGTTTGGCATTTCCAAATATAAGGCAGATTTTGTTCTGCATTTCTTCCCTTCTTCACTCTTTCATTGGAGTAAAAGCTTAAAATAAAAATCACTTTAAAAAAAAAAATTCTATCTGCACATGTCCCCAGAAAGTGCCAGAGTGAAACTGGGTCAAAGAAAACACATGGGCATGGCGTTCTCTGTAGGAAAATATTCCAAGTTTTCTCCTCTGTGTTCCATTGAATGTGTTGGTGTGCTGTTAACATGCTTTCTTACACAGTGGAGCAACTGAAAGATAAAGGGGATTACTGTTTCTGCTTCCATGTAGTTGTTCTTAAAACTGGAAAACATCAACACTATAAAGGTTCATTTTAATTGGATTTTAGAGATATGGGCCAAAATTTTCCAAAGAGACTAGTGACAATTTTTGAATGTGCAGCTTTAGACATTTCAAATGGGCCTAACTTTCAGAAAACTGTCCACTAAACCTGGTCAAAAAGTGAGGTATTTTTCCATCGTAAATTTTACTCAAGTTGGACCACAAAACACTAAAGCACCAAAGTTGCTTGCTAGTGACTCTTGAAAATCTTGACCAATTTGGATGCAACTTGAAATCAATCTGATTAATAACTAAAGCCACATAGTGTATAGTTCATATGAATTACATAAAACAGTGTATTACTATTCCAGCAGTGGCATTAGTTCTGTCATAACAAATGGCAAGTGTTCATTTTTCACCAGAAAAATACAGCGAAGATTTCAGATGCATTAGTATTGAAACTTTTGAAAGTTCTAGGACAGATACTATGCAAAACATCAAAAAGTTTTCCAATGTTCAAGGAAATGTTTAAAAAATGAGTAATTTCTCCTCCATCTCCCATTTAAATGGATCATAAACATTAACATTTTCTGAATCTTAAATTACAGAATGCATAAACATAGTATTAAAAATAACTTTTCATTCCTCTTTCAAGAAAAAACGTTAACAGAACTCAACAGCGCCAGATGCAGGATCTACTGACCATTTCCCTCCATACCCCTGCAAAGTGAAGGCATATTAGCAAGAGAGGCTACTATTTTCTGAAGTCCTTTGGATTCATTAAGCTTGAAGTTAGGGGATAGATTTGGCCCTGTAGCTGTATATATAAACCACAGCCCAGACAGTGCCTCTCAGTTCAAGCTAACAGACTTGTGCTAGGTTTGCTGGCCCATGCAACCATCCTTGCAACAATGTTCATACTAGTAATAGTAACACGTTAAACTCAAGGAAAGCTAGCTTGAGTCTATCTGGACTGGGCAACTCACTCCCAGCTGCAGTGCAGCCAGACCAAAGTGAAATGAAGCTTTGCTAAAAAAGTAGGAAGAAAGCTCCTTTGGAATACATTAAAGCAATTCAGGGTTTTCACTCCACTTCACTCTTAATGGTTCCCACAGTATCTACTGAATATTATTTTCAAATATTGGTTTTAATCACCAAGATTATAGAGTGTGATGTCTTAATCATTAATTCACTTTAACTGTACGGGAGACTGACGCCCCTTAAGTCTCTACCATGTGAAAGGGTACGTCTATACTGGCAAGGAGGCTTAATTCGAACTAACTAAAGCCATGGCTACACTAGGCTTTAGTTAATTCGAATTAAGGGCTTCCTTAATTCGAACTAATAAGTTCGAATAGGATATTCGAACTAAGGGGTTAATTCGAACTAACTAGTTCGAATTAACCAATGTGGCCATGTTAATTTGAACTAGTTTTAGCAAGTGTAGACAGCCACAGGTATTAAAGTCCCATCTCGGACCTCAACACATTGCTACTTCCATTTCTGCACAAACATTGGGAAACATATCACAGATGGCCTGTCCTTACAATGATTTATTTTCATGTGTGCATCATGTCAGCTGTTTTGGCAGCTTTGGATGGGATGGGATATTTGCCTGGCCAAGACTTTCAAGTGAATGCATCATTCTGGTCAATGGCATCCGACAATGTTTACTCCTGGGATATTTTCTAATAATATTACATCTGTGTTTATTCATATGCAAGTATGTATTTTCTAATCTGATAAATGGAAAAATACAACAAAGCCTTATGGTACTGTATCTAACTAGCTTCAATGGAGTGATGATGTGTTTCTCCATAATATGATCAACTCTGATCTTCCAGCATTTAAGCATGGACAAACAAATGCAGAAGAAAGACTATGCAAACACTGATCTGAGATCTCTAGATGTTGGCTATGTAGACATAACCAGTACTTTAATTATAGTGTCTGTCATTTATACCCAACCACAATTAACAGATGAAATCCAGATATACGACATATCTTCATTTACAAGCTGCAGCTTCTATTAAAGGTAATTACTTTCCCCTGCCATTTTAAATTTAGGAAGGTTTCAAAATGATGGCAGCTCCTGTTTCAGCACAATGGAACCAAGGTAATCTCAGCTTCCTTGCTGCAACTGCTTCTCATGATATTCTACTATATTATTGTATATCACCAACTAGCATACTCCACGCCCTCTGACAAGGCAGACAATCACTTACTAACAGCCTCCTAACATGATGAGAATAAAAGATGGCCAACATGGCTGCAAAGGAGGTGCTAAAGGGAAATTAATTAAGTGGAATGTGTGTAGGAAATGATTCTTCAAGGATATTTGTACTTGTCAAATGGATGAAGGTTGGTTGTGTGTGTGGTGTGTGCGCGCGCGCTTCTGGGTACTGAATCTGACCTCACATTGGCTTACCCTTCTTAATATTAAACCAGTGTAATATTAAACCAGTGTAAGACAAGTGTAAAATTAAAACAAGCACACATGGTAGCCATTGAGGAGGTATGCCTGGCCCAGATGAATTCAATATACTGGGAAACATGATCAACTATCCTTATTACTAAGATTTTGGAAAGAATCACATCAAATGTTCACTCCTTTAAGCTTGTTGGGCTGAATTAAAAGAAACATTGCTAAATTCAATAAAATATCATTCCTCTGCATGGAAAAGGTTTGTTTCAATAAAATAGCATATTGAAATAAATCACTTAGAGAGTATTTCTTAGCCAACCAGTATGCAGTAGCTCATTACACTGCAGTCTTAATCTGCATCCCTAAAAATTCAAACTGAAGAAATCATTAAGACTGGCAGTTCACCATCAAACACATTTCAGCCAGCACAACAAGGAGAGTACATCTGTCAAAAGGAAGAGCAGCTCAAAAATGCACAAGACAATTCTCAAGAACTCCACCTCACGATAGATGTACTCTACTGTACTAAATGTTGCTATAATTTACATGCTGTTACGGACAGATTTTAAAAGAGACCCATGAAACAAACCTTAAAAACATCATGTATCCATTTTTTTTTAATGCACAAACCCCTAAACCTTACAAAGCTGGTCCTTTACATTAAGATATAGTCTATGAAAGTATGTGAAAGTTGACTGATTGGGTGGCCTAGTGGTTAAGGCCCTAAAGATAGAGCTAGAATTGCATGCTCTGCCACAGATTTCTTGTGGAACCTTTGGCGAATCACTTTGCTCAGCGCGTAGGAATCAATGGCTCGTTGTCTGGTTGGCAACCGGTAACGAGTGGAGTGCCCCAGGGGTCAGTCCTGGGGCCGGTTCTATTCAACATCTTCATTAATGATCTTGATGATGGAATAGACTGCGTACTTAGTAAGCTTGCGGATGACACCAAGTTGGGGGGAATGGTAGATACTCTGGAGGGCAGGGACAGGATCCAGGGAGACCTGGACAAATTGGAACACTGGGCCAAAAGAAACCTCATGAGGTTCAACAAAGACAAGTGCAAAGTCCTGCACTTAGGACGGAAAAATCCCATGCACTGCTACAGGCTGGGGACAGATCGGCTAAGTAGCAGCGCTGTAGAAAAGGACCTGGGGGTTATGGTGGACGGGAAGATGAATATGAGCCAACAGTGTGCCCTTGTTGCCAAAAAGGCCAATGGCATATTAGGCTGCATCAGTAGGAGTATTGCCAGCAGATCAAGGGATGTGTAATTCCCCTCTATTCAACACTGGTCAAGCCACATCTGGAATACTGTGTCCAGTTTTGGGCTCCCCACTACAGAAAGGATGTGGACAAATTAGAAAGAGTCCAGCAGAAGGCAACAAAAATGATTAGGGGGCTGGGGCAGATGACTTATGAGGAGAGACTAAAGGAACTAGGCTTATTTAGTCTACAGAAGAGAAGACTGAGGGGAGATTTGATAGCAACCTTCAACTACTTGAAGGGTTGCTCCAAAGAGGAGGGAGCTAGGCTGTTCTCGAGGGTAACAGAGGACAGAACAAGGAGCAATGGTTTCAAATTACAGCTGGGGAGGTCAAGGTTGGACATTAGGAAAAACTTTCTCACTAGGAGGGTGGTGGAGCATTGGAATGGGCTATCTAGTGAGGTGGTAGAATCTCAATCTTTGGAGATTTTTAAGGCTCGGTTAGACAAAACCCTGGCTGGGGTGATTTAGGGGGAGAGGTCCTGCTTTTTAGCAGGGGGTTGGACTAGATGACCTCGTGAGGTCCCTTCCAACCCTATTATTCTATGATTCTATGTGTTGCAATTTGCATCCGTAAAATGGAGTTAATAGCAAATCCCTATCTCAGAGGAATGTTGTTAGGACAAACTCATTAAAGATTGTGAGTGGCTCAGGTAATACAGTTGATGAGGGCCATGCAAGTACCTTAAATACACAGATGAAGCAGCAAGGTCCCCCCCCCCCCTCATTTTTAAGTCCAATTTCATTGAAGGAAAGCTTGCCTTCTGCAAAAAGTTTCCAGATGTACAATAATCATCTCTCTCCAATCTACAAGAATTCTTTGAGTATGCCAGCAAGATAGTGAATACCGAGCTGAGAGATACCCTCATGCCTGGCCTGAGAATGTCCAAATACATTGTAAGTTTTTATATGGTTGTTCAGGGAACGGACAAAGCACCTACAAGGAGACTCTCTCCTCTTTGTTCTGTGCAGTCCTCCCAAGAGCCAATCAAAACAGCAGTCCCTGCATTCAGAGGACAAAAGTGATTAGAAGCATGGAATGTGATGAGAGATTGGAAAGATGGAGTGTTTAGTTGAGTGAAGGAGGCATTGTAGAAATATATACAATGATGAATGGTATAGTGAAGGTAACACAGGTGCTCCTATTTACTATTTCTCATAAGGGACTAGCCAATGAATATGAAAGGCAACAAATTCAGAAATGACAAAAGGATTTTTTTTAGAAACAACGTGCATCATTAACCAACCTATGGAACTCATTCTTCCAGTAGAAATGGAAATCCACGAGGTCCACAGGAGCCAGAAATGGATTAGTTATTTACACACTGAATGAAGATATCTATCATCATATTAGAGAATTTTAAAAAAGAATATAAATCCTCTTGCTTCAGGGTATACAAGATCATCAGTTGATGAGAGTTAGAAGGAAACTTCCCTTTTCTGCAAGTTAATGCATAATTGTTCATTACAGGGATTCGTACACCTTCCTCTGAAAAAACTGGCAACAAGCAGTCTAGAGAGAGAGATAAGATATGGCCATTCCTATATTTCTAATGCCTTATGCTGCAAATTACTGAGCATTTTCAGAAGCTAAGGTTAAAATCAAGTCCCCAGTTCCATAACTGTATCATCAAATTAAAATGCAACTAACACCAGTAAAGAAAAACTAAATAAACCAAAGACAGATCAGTAAGAATAATGCTATATCCCCATTTTGCACCAAAAAGATTCCAATGTTGTTGAATGCATTACAGTAATGCCTAGCAATCACAGTCAGGGAGCAAAGCTCCCTTGTGCTAGGTCACCATAGCAACACTGAGAGACAGCTATTGTTCTCAAGTGCTTAAAGTCCGAACAGGGGAGATGGACAAACAGTAAAAGAGGAAGGAGTCATAAAGAGGTGAAACAGTATTGCCAAGTCCTACAATTTTGTCATGAATCTTCTAAATGTGCTCTTTTTCCTAAAGCCCCAGGAATGGGACTTTCATGGGGGGGGGGGGGGGAGTTCATTTCTAGCTCTCATTAGCAGAGAAAGGCTCAAAAGTCAAAAAGCAAGAACCTCATGATTATTATTTGTAACATAGCATGACATTTAAGCCAATCTCATGATTTGAGCAGCCTGATGTGAGTTCATTTGAATGCTTGGGGTGGGCTGGCAATACTGTGAGTAATTTGCCCAAGGTCACTTTGCAAGTCAGTAGTAGAGACAGGAATAGAAACCAGTTCCTAAATCCCAGACAGCCCATCATCGACTAGACCACACAGTCTCAGGTCTACCAAATTTGAAACAACCTTCTTTGAGTCCGAGAGGAAAACATGTGTTAAATGTGTAAAGAAATACAGAACATGTTTCACTCATAATTTTAAAACCAGCAATATTGGGTGAGTACTGATTAGATGAATCAGTGGCTCAAAAATAGTGTTAAAAATAAAAGGGAAGGAAAAGCCCCTGGCAGCTTTGCCATTATTAAATTCAACCTTTGAGTAGCTTCGCCATTCATCAGGGTTGCAGCATAGAAGAAGTGTGTGTTAGAAGAATTCTTCCCCCTTCCCTTTCCTCCAAAGTTTGTTTTTAAGTCATTCTAGGGTTGCCATCATGATCTTGTCAGCTCTCACTAAGGACCCAGGGCAGGGCTGAACCAGTAGTGAGCTGAAAGTCCACTAGCTAAAACCTTGGTGCACTCTTCTCTTTAAGCTATCCTGTGCCTAAGCAAGCAGGAAAGAGGGACAGTGTTAAATTTCAACAGAGTAGCAGGGAGGGGAAAAACATGCAAACACACCCTGGAGAGGTCCAGGAGAGCTCTCCTAGAAGCTTCAATTTGCAGTAAAGTTTTGCAATAAAGTGTTCGTGCCCCATAAGTACTTATCTGGAATCTACACTAGACTAATTGAACAGCATGGCAAACCAGGGTTTTTTAAAATACCAGTCCTTAGAGTCACCTTTCCTGCCTTCCCTTCTTTATCTTTCACCCTCAATACTCCTCTCAATCCCTTTTCTTGTAGGCATTCATCTATCTCAACCTGCCAACTTCCATCACCACCACCCCATTCCTCCCTATACCCTGATTGCTTTGCTTGCATGGTGTTGCATTTTCTCCACACTCTGTCTGCATTGATTTTTTGTTTGTTATCTTTTCCCATTTAAAAAAAAATGTTACAAGTCAAGGACCATGTCTTTCTGTGTGTTTGGAAAATTCCTAACGCACTGGAGCTTCATTATTGAGCAACCCCTGGGGGTGTTACAGTGCTTCTTTTTACATTTTACTGTTGTAAGCCTTCATCTTAAGAACACAAGAAGGAAACCTAGCAGGAGCTAGGAGTACTTACCAGCTGAAGAGCAGAGAGATGCAGCAGGCAGCAGCTGTTCACAAAATGGCCCCTTTAGCGCCACCACTTTTTGGCTCTGACAAATTTAAAGGGCCAGACCCAGAGAACATTACAGTTCATTACAGAAGAGCAGTTCTTATGAGAGTGTAATCCTCCAGTTGGGACAACTAAAAGGAATCAGTAGTTTCTAAGAAAGGTGTTTCTGGGAAAGGAGCTGATGCTTTAAAAATGGTGTTTTGTTAGGTATTTGTTGTGTTACTTGATATGCTGGTAGAGGGAGGGCTGGTTTTCTCTGGGGAAAAAACAAGATATGTTTCTCTATGTAGCATTTTCCTTCTTGCTCTTCATAATAGAAGTGGCAGCATTACAGTAACATGTTCTGTATTGAAAAAAATAATCTTGCTCTTCTTGAACTTATTGGTAAAGTTCCTAATTAAGTTAATTTTTAAAAAAGCACCTTGGGATCCTTTTGAATAAAAGTGTTATGTAAAAGCCATTATTTTGTTACTAAAAATAGTCAGGCTTGACTTTTCCAAGTTACCAAGGGACTCACTTATTTTAGCTTCCAAAAATCAAGACTGATGGTCAGACAGATTCAGGGTATGCTTTTTTAAAAAAAATTCTCCTAATTAAGTCATCACTTTTGAAGGACACAGGAAGATAGATTAATTCTTTTGATGTTCCTCAGACTGTAGGAATGGTTAGACTATAAACTTTAGAAGCTTCAAGAGAGATCACTGCTCTGTTTTGGTAGGTTCTGTACATGCATACATATAATAAAAGACATTCCATGCCCCAAACTGCTAACATGCTAAGGCCTCAACCCTGCAAAGACATATGCACATGGTTAACGTTAGTATTTCGGGCAGTGCCTTTAAAATCAGCAGGGGTAGTCATGGTAGTAAAGTTAAGCATGTACACAAGCATTTGCAAGATCAGGGACAAAATAGTCATACCAGACAAGGGGCTGTGAGCAAGGAAGCATTTTGATCACAACTTTACGGACAGATAGACTCACAAAGGGACTCTATGCTGGCACCAGAATGGGAGCCTAGATCTTCAGAGTCTCAGACCAGAGCTTTACCCACAAGACCCTTCCCTTACTGTTGATTGGTATGTCTCTTTACTTGTTAGCAAATTATGCATGAGGAGCTGCTTCCCCTTTTTAATAGTTACATGTTAATGCATCTTTTTTGAGAAAACAAACATAAGGCAAACTGTTTTGAGTGATAAACTTCACTGCATAACACTTGACCGCCTTGTGTGGGTTTGTATTGGTGAATGCCAATGATGTAACCATTAAATGGTGGTGGTGAAAAGACAATTTCAGTTCAGTCACAGGAAACTGGAGTAAACTAATTTTTGAAAGGTAGTCCAACTCTTTTACCTGAGTTGTAACAGTATATATATTTCTCAGTAGAAAACCAGTCTTCTCTCTGGCTGTCTCTCAGACTGCTGATGATTATTTTTAGTATCATCTCTCTTCTTTTTAGGCAAAATTAACAGCAAATTCATCAGAAAACCAACAAGTGGTTCCTATTTACTCTCATCTTTATCTCTAGTAGCTCCATTTCATTTTGATTTTGCACATTTAGGATGAGCTACTTCAAAAGCACCCAAGTGATTTAGGAGTATAACTCTCATTGAAATTCAATCAGACTTTTGTTCCTAAGTCACTTATATGGCATTTTTTAAAATTCTACCTTTAGCCTTAATTCTTCAACGAAAGTCACTACTAACGTGGACACTGCCTGAGAACTCCACATGGTGCAAGGACCTGCACAAGCACATTGGCCTTATACTGTTTCAGCAAATACAAGTGTGACTGTTTAACACATCAATTTATCCAGTAACAGAAATTAAATTAACTAGCTGATTTTACTCTCTTTCTCTGTCTCTCTCTCTGTCTCTCTCTCTCATATAAGAGGAGGTTGTGATCTACAGTATAAGAAAACATTTCTCACCCTACACTTGGACGTCAAAATTACTCCATCTACTTTCAATGCATTTTAACCTGTCTAATGCACGTACCCGTTTAAAAATATAGGCAGTACAAAATACTGCAGCCAGACATGTCATGCGTACCAAGAAATCTAAGCACATCACGCCAGTCTCACAATTAACACAGACTTTCCATTAGGGAATGAATTGTTTACAAAATTTCTCTGAAGACATAAAAAGCAGTACATAGTAAAGTTCCATCATCTATCACAGGTTTAGCTCTGGCCTACTTAGAACAACATATTTTGCAATTCATTGCAAGTGGCCATTTAATTAAACTTCTTGTATCTCATGTGAAAGAAGCCTTTACAGAGCAACAGAGCAGACAAGCTTTTCTTTTTAATTATTCTTATTTAAATACAGCTAATAGGTCTTGAATCCATTTACTACTTGGGCTACTTTTCAATAGTCACAATGTTTATTTCTTCCATTGCATTGGAAAGTGTCCTAGCAACACTTAATATTGTCCTTTGTAAAGTGCTTTATGATAACTTGGTCTTACGCTATCTGAGCAATTGGTTTTCTGCCAGAAGTAAAAGAGGAGGTTCAAACACAAGACTTGTTTGTCACTGCGCTAGACCATTGAGCACCTCAAAGAAATGTCCTGTTTGATCTGAGATTATTAAAAAATAACGTAACCCTCAGCAGAACACTCATATCTGGTAGATTCAGTCAGGTCACTGTCTCTTCTGGTCTATTCCAAATTTTCAGCATTTCAAAACAAGTTTTACAAAGCTAAAACTCTACTCTGTCCTAGTCTCTGCAGCGTCTTTTGCTGCCATCATCACATGACTGACTTCTGCCACACGTGTCTCATTCTGTCTCTTTATCAGAATTATTGCTATGATTTTTTTTAATTCCAGAGTGACTATTTTTGTTTAACAAAATATTATTCTCCTATAGTGACTGAAACCCAAAGACTACAGTACTGTAGATCACGTTTCAGGAAGGCATCATTAATAAGGAGAGCACTTTGTCATGACACACATTGCCAGGGTCTCACTGAAGTAGATACTTTAGAGTTATATACATTTTAGTGTTGTGGACAATACATTAAAAGGCTCCCCATCAGTGTGACAGACATACTCTTCAGTGGAACTTAAGCACATGCTTACTATTACTTATGCATTTAAGTGCTGTCCTGAACAAGGATGAATTTGTACATGTGCATTTGTGTTTTCCTGCATGCCATCCCAATGTGAAACTGATCAGTCTCCAAATAGAAAAAAGAAATTATACTGTATTGTGCTTTCAAGTTTTATGTAGAATGTTGTTAGTAACATAGCTGAGTAAATTGTTCTTGTCAGAATATCTGATAGTGCTCTGCTAAGTAGTACTCAATCATTCATGAAAGAAGCCATCCATTCTCTCCCCTCCCACCTTTTTAAGCCGAGTTAACGGTTTGAGAGCCACAATAACATGGAATATGACAGCAGAGCTGAAAAGGAGAAAAAGCAGGAGCTGTTTATACAGCTGTCATGCAGTAGCAATAGAATATTTATCATAAAAGGCAGTTTTATATTATTGGCTACAGAGAAGGGAAAGGCTTGTCTGATGGTGAAGGCATTGAATTGACTGAGATGCAGGATATTGGGGATCCATTTCTAGCTGGGCTATAAACATCTTCTATGACCTTTGTGAAGTCATCTAATTTCTCTTACCTCAGATCAGGTACTTATGTACAGAAGTAACTTTAAGAAGTGTTTTAGAAACATTTTTTTAAAATTAGTCATATGCTTATATTTTGCTGAATCTGGGCTTCTGGGCTTCTGTTTTTCATATGTAGTGTGTCGGCAATGATATTCTCCTCTTTGTCTGTTTTGTCTATTTGAGCCCTGTTCCTGCAAACACGGAGATATTTAACTTTACATATGTAGATGGTCTCATTGCTTTACAAGTCAGTTTAAGTGTAAACAGGGCTGGCCCAAGGGTTTTTGGTGCCCTAGGCGAACTATGATTTTGGTGCCCCTCCCTCACATGTTATAAGAGATAACATATGTAAAAAAATCTCTTCTATCTAATTTGTTGCCCCATAAGGCTTGGTACCCTAGGCAACCGCCTGGTTCACCTATATGGTTGGGCCACTCCGGAGTGTAAATGTTTGCAGGATCAGAGCCTGGCTAGGAGGTAGTGGGTGCATGTCCCTAAGTTGAGCTCCAGATCCCACAACTGTCATTTGCTGTGCAGAGTAGCAGCAAGGCTTAGGATTCAGTGGTGCATAGGATGCTGATATTCAGTGCTGACAGACCAGACAGAAGATGCTCATGAGAGCACAGGCAATAAGGCTATGTCTACACTAGAAGAGTTAAGTCGACTTAACAGAAGTGGACTTAACTCTTCTAGTGTAGACATGACCCCTTTTTGGCCTTATTAAGTCGACTTAACATTTTAAGTCGACTTAAAAAGGTCCACCCAGGCACTAATCCATGTCTCCACTGGCTTAATTTGACTTAATAAAGTCAAAGTAAACATTAGTTCGAAATAAAATGAGGTTTTACTAATTTGAACTAACTTTTCCTTAATTCGACTTAAGGAGCAGTTTAAATCGAATTAAGGAAAGCCCAGTGTAAACGCAGAGTAAATTAAGTCGACTTAAGCCTGCTTAAGTCGACTTAATTTACAAGTGTAGACGTACCCTAAGGTTTGGAGAGCAACTTAGTGACAGGATTGAAAATTCCTCTGATGCCCACATGTCTCTTTAGATGCCTAAGTACTTATAAAAATCTGTCCTTATGCCCTTTGGGCCAGGCCTGTCTCTTACCATGTGTTTCAACAGCGCCTAGCACAAAGGGATTCTATTCTTGGTGTTATAGTAATAATATAATTGATGCTGTATTTGAGGTAAAGGAGTATCAATCCTATAGGTTTACCTGAGCATTTCTCATCGCTACTTGTAGGCACCATAACAAGGAGAAATAAATAATTTATCTTTTTTGGGAGAAAGGAGCACATGATTTTGGTTAATTTAAAAATATTTTAAGGCTTTAAAATGGTCTGAGAAAGTGCATGTCCTTGAATGAATCTGCCTACAGAATTATCCTCTTGTTAACTGATAAACACTTAGCAAAAAGTAAATGTAAAATGCAACACTTCATGAAAGTAAAAGTATCTTTACTATTAATATACAAATGGTGAAGAGTGACAAATAATTGATATACTTTAAGCCATACTTTCTATGTCTTCCATAAATACAAAACTTCAGCGTTTGCAGTATTATTATTATTATTATTATTATTTTTACAGTTTAGATATATATACAGCATTTCATAGGGACATAAGGTTTTGAAACAATAAACAAACTAGCCCCAGTGGTAGCTAACTCATCAATGTATATTTCATATAATCCAGGTGGTCTATACCGTAAGTGGGCTGCTGACAACAAAAACAATATATGTTATCCCTTAGCTTATACTGTACACAGCATACAAAATACATACCAAGTGCTCATTGGAGCAGGAAAGCTTTGTCTTGTCTGAACAGTTTACATAGTCTTAGTGAGAACGTTACATCATTAGCAATGACATTTCCTGAAGGATTAAACCGTTTTGTTTTAATTTATATTTTGTTATTGACTTACATACATTCTGGGGAGTTATTATCCCCCCCCCCACTCTTACCCATAATTTTCTTCATTTTTTAATATAGCCTAATTACATGGCAGAATTACAGGGTCTGTCTGGACTAATGTTCTCTCTTCGATAGGTTTCACAGTTCAAAACTCCAGAGATGCCAGCTACCTTCTCCAGAGGCCTCTTCTGGTTTAGCAGCTCTATTCTAGCTCCATTCTAGCTCCATTCTAGCTGCAACCTATCATCTCAGCAGCTGCTCCCTCTCCTGGATAGCTCCGTTCTTTACACTTGCTGTCTTTTTTTCTGACTTTGCTGATTTTTATCAGCTTTTTTGCACTGCATCAGGCCATCCTGCCATGTTCCCAGTCCCACCTGTGATTTAAAATCTGCCAATACAAATTTGGCAAACCATATTTATTTCATGGCTCTGGACTAGAAAAGACCTATACCAAGTTTGAAAGTCAAACAACAGTGGACTCACAATGCCTTTTAAGAGTAAAGATACATTGGTAAACTACGATCTTTACAGGGCCTGATCTAAACTCATTGTAGTAAGTGAAAATAATTCTATTTGGATGAAGCCCAAATAAAATCTTGTGTGACTTGCTCATTTACATGGATGGTAGACATTTTGAAAATCTGTTAAAACTTGGTGTTTTTCCAACAGCAGTCAATTTGATTAGGTGCTTCATTGAAATTATATTGATATCTGAAAAATGCTGCCGTGAAGTGTGAAGGGACATTTTTTTTTTCTTTACAGCGTTGTTAAAAAAAACAAAACATAAATAGAAACACTGCCTTAACTCTGACAGTTTTCCATTTAAGCAATGCAATTGTCTGCAGCAAACTTAGTGTAAAAATAAACAAACAAAAACATAGAATATATCTTTTGCCTTTATCACCATTTACCTGAAGAGAAACATTTCTTCTCCTTACTAACTCTGAAAATATGCTAAGTTATGGGATAAAATTCTGATTCCATTTTGAGATCAATACTAAATCTTAATAAGAAAATCATCACCATGAAGAGAGACAGCACAGGGCTGATATACCACGTAAGTCCCATGTGTGCCCTAAGGATATGTCTAGAATGCAGTTGCATATCTGTTCTTCAAAGCATCTGACGAAGTGGGATTTTCTCCCATGAAAGCTCATGCGATAAGTAAATGTGTTAGTGTTTAAAAGTGCCACAGGACTCTGTTGTATATCTGTGTCTATGACACTTGGACTTGACTGAGCTCTGGGACCCTCCTCTCTGGGAGGGTCCTAAACCCTGGGCGCCAGGCCAAGCCTGAATAGTTACACCACAATTAAACATCCTCTTACCCCAAGTCTTGCAAGCTTGAGCCAACTGGCACAAGCCAGCCATACAAGTTCCATTTGCAGTGTAGACATATTCTAAGGGCTGATTCTCCACGGTGATTCAAGTGAGAAGATTCTTGAGCATATGTGGACTCAACTGAAGTGAATAGATAAAATTCTGGCCCTGACTGAAGTCAATTGGGTTCTTACCATTTTTTATTTCAATAAAGCAAGGATTTCACCCAGTGGATTTCTGCACAGAGATTCCCCTCCACCTCTCCGAAAGTCAACTTGCAATTTTTGGGTCTGTGGGCTCAAATAGTGTGTAGGCCTGCTGGTGACTTTCTACACGGGGTGAATTTAACCCAATACTCGTAACAATAATCTAAATAAATTTGTTATTTCTATTGAAAGCTATAACTGAAACAGTGGAGCCATGAACATTCCAGCAGATAACATTTATAATGCTTTTACTCAATGTAAAATGGTGGGAAGAGATTACAGGCTTCCTTTCTGATCTGAAAGCAGTTGTTCACATTTTAGAAAAATTGGGAGACTAATAACATTATTGAGAATCCCTTTATGAATCTCAAAAAAGCTTCAACTTCAGGCATTTGGAGAACGGGTGAAAGTACCCCACCCCCCAAAGCAACCCCTTCCTCTGTTCCCCTGCCTGAATCCTGAACACATCATTCTTTACCGCCAGCCAAAATATTTATCAATGGCTCCAGCAAATTAAAATAAAAGTGCTAAACCCCAAATCTTTTACAAGGTTGGGGGTTGTTGGGGGTTTAAATTAAAGTGAATTAAGAAAATAAGATTGCTGACTTAGCATAGGTATGTTTTATATTTTTGAGGAGAAAAGTATATCACTGTAAAGATTTCAAGTCTTCTAAACAAGATTAGCAGGCAAATTATTGTAGGAGACTTTTAAAAAAAAATAAAATGGAGTGGCATGCTATTCAAAGGCACAAATAGATCTTGATTATCTGCTCTAAGAAACAGAAAAAAATGACATGATTGTAATAGTACAGTTCAATGATTGGCACTTAAATGAATAAGGCGTTGATCGATTTAATTACCATCATGAAAAGAAAGCCACTTTTCAGATACATATCAGTTTAAAGACTGAAAATGCCAAGTGGAATTTATTATATCATGGACAAATTGTCAAAACAGCCTTTGTTCATGACTTGACACTGTACTAAAGTTGTACTTATCTACGAAGATTAAAAACTAGTCCTTGATCTCACAAACTGCTCCATGCAAGTACAAACTTCTGCCTCTACCGATATCCACTGAAAGTCAATCAGGTTCTGCACCGTGGGAGGTCTGCCCACACAAAATAGCTCACAAGATTAAGGCCTAAATAAATTAAGTTTTGTCACATCAATCATTAGAATCAACAGAATAGTAAATATTTCCCCCCCACCCCATAAATTAATGGGGGGTAGGGAAGGAACAACAAAATACTCATCATAACATATATTTTAGAATAATTTGCAAAAAAAAAAAATGAATTGCAAATATTTTTTTTTAAAATACGGTGGTAAATCAAAGTGCACCTCCTACTTAAAAAAAAAATCGAAGCAGTTTTAACTGTTTTTCTTCTTTATCTGTTGTTGAATAGAGATTGTCTTGCCACATTTCATGTAACCTGCCAAGGACTGTAAAAAAATTTAAGTGACTTCTCGGCCCCATGCCCCAAATTAAAGCAATGTAACAATTCAGATTACTTTTTACCAATAGTTATATTCAGTCAACTCTTCTGACATTTCATACTAACACTTAAAATTACTTTCAGACAGTAAAAGTGACATTTATACAGATATGATATTTTCAGTCTAGAATAAGAAAGGAAAACAAATAAATTGTTATTCCAGTTCTAAACATATCTTACAGTTTACTACAAGCTGTCCCTCATTGGAAACATTCGTAAAGATAGATATTTTGGTGCAATCCTTTTATAGTGTAAAAAACAATTACAGTTTTGCCTTTCGCCTGCATAGCACAGATGCAAAGAGCATTTATCTTTGAATCAAACAATATACTTGGAATAGTCTATCACTGATTTAGCTCCATCTAAGTTTTGACCAGAACACAGCACCCCTGGCAAGACATATAACTTTAGGAAAAAGAAATAATTCTGGTTGATTTGTAATCTAGTATAGTTAAACATCCTTTTGCTCCTATTAACATATTGAATAATAAAATATATATATATTTTTATTTTTTTACTTTTAAAGAGTAGTACAATCATAGCCATAATAAACATGCTGTATAGACCTCTTAGATTTTCAAATTCCTTCCCACTTGTTTTGCCCTCCCTCCTCTGCCCCCGCCCTCACTTTTTTCTTCCAATTTATTTCCTTATCCAAGAAAAATCCACAGATGAAAGAAGCTCCCTGAGCTTTGCAATCACAGAAGCCATTTACAAGATTCAGGGAGAAATTACTGCTTGGCAAGCAATTATAATCTGACCTAGATTCTGCCACCCTTGCTTACAATAAAAAGATACCTTATTGTGCAAATGGTCCCTTTGGTGTCACACTGGATTATTTGCACAGTGAGGTTCAACATGAGTAAGAGTGATGGCAGAAGCATGAAAGGGCTGGAGGTCCCTATTTTCCTGTGATCCCGAAGAAAATACTCTTGGAGGCTGGTGACAGTGTAGAAGGTGGAGTAAACAAACTCCATCCCATCAAAAAGATACACTTACTATTTTCCTCCTTGTCCAATCCTTCAGTGCTTGAGATCCACCAGCCTACACTCTGAAAGCTGCTTGAACCTTTTGGTTCTTCTCCCTTAACCTCAAGCCATCTGAACAGTCCAGGACACTAATTAGCTACTCACACAAACAAGGGCTTCATAGAATCATAGAATCTTAGGGTTGGAAGGGACCTCATGAGGTCATCTAGTCCAACCCCCTGCTAAAAGCAGGACCACTCCCACTAAATCATCCCAGCCAGGGGTTTGTCTTACTGGACCTTAAATATCTCCAAAGATGGAAATTCCACCACCTCCCTAGGTAGCCCATTCCAATGCTTCACCACCCTCCTAGAAAGTTTTTCCTAATATCCAACCTTGACCTTCCCAGCTGCAACTTGAAACCATTGATCCTTGTTCTGTCCTCTGTTACTATTGAGAACAGCCTAGCTCCCTCCTCGTTGGAGCACCCCTTCAAGTATTTGAAGCTTGCTATCAAATCCCCCCTCAGTCTTCTCTTCTGCAGACTAAATAAGCCTAGTTCCTTCAGTCTCTTCTTGTAAGTCATGTGCCCCAGCCCCCTAATCATTTTTGTTGCCTTCCACTGCCCTCTTTCTAATTTGTCAACATCCTTCCTGTAGTGGAGAACCCAAAACTGGACATAGTATTCCATATGTGGCCTCATCAGTGCTGAATAAAGGGGAATAATCACATCTACTGATCTACTGGCAACACTCCTACTGATGCAGCCCAATATGCCATTGGCCTTTTTGGCAACAAGAGGACACTGTTGACTCATATCCAGCTTCCTGTCCGTCATAACCTACAATGCTGCTACCTAGCTGATCAGTCCCCAGCCTGTAGCAGTACATGGGATTTTTCCGTCCTAAGTGCAGGACTTTGCACTTGTCCCTGTTGAACCTCATGAGATTTCTTTTGGCCCAATGCTCTCATTTGTCTAGGTCTCCCTGAATCCTATCCCTGCCCTCCAGCGTGTCTACCATTCCTTCAAGCTTGGTGTCATCAGTGAATTTACTGAGCACGCAATCTATCCCATAATCCAGATCATTAATGAAGATGTTGAACAGAACTGGCCCCAGGACTGACCCCTGGGGCACTGCACTCGTTACTGGTGGTAGAAGAGGACTCTGGCTCTGTACATTTATGTCAGTGGAAGAAGTTCCAATTGCGTGTATGCATTCTGTATAAGGAATGGTGCCATCAACTACAGACTAGGGGCTGGTCCTGCTTACCTTACTAAGGTCTCTCCCTGTCTACCCAGATCCAGAAAGAAATGAAGGAGAAAACTTCCAGGCAGGTGGCCGTCTGCTAATTGTGCTGCTTAGTGCATGGGAGCAACAAGGCAGGCTTCCGAGGAGCCACCCTTTCATCATAGAGCATCTTTTGCAGTCTCATATTACAGTACTACTTCCACTACTCTATTCTCATGCCGTGATTCTGTTTTAACTTACTTCCCAGACATACACATAATCTGCCCTGACTTCTTGGCTCATTGTTCATTCTTTCTTAGGTAACAGACAAAGAAGATTTAAAAGAAAAAGCTTCACAAACCAAATTTGGGCTCTTCTTGGCTCATATGTCAATTTCAGAAGCAATCTAAGGAAGGGAAGCCGGGGCCATGAATTTCAACACATCTCCAGCAGGATACTCACTATATACATTAGGTCTTGGATCAGTAGGGAATCATTCTCTAAATAGTCATTCTCCTAACTTCCAGGTAATGCCTCCTAATTTTTTTTAGTCTAATTGGCCACAGAGTCATCTTCCTTTCTATGACCATCATTTTCCTTGCTATCAACTAGAGGTACACCTTCTCCTGGAGAAACAACAGGAAGTATTATGACTTCAGATGTGGATGAAGTGGGTGTTACTCCACTGAACAGAGTAGACAACCTTTGCCAGCCCCTGTGCCAGCCCCGCCCACCGCACCCTGAGCAGGTGCTGGGGGGGCAAGAAGGGGGTGGGGCCAGGCTTTAGGTGCCCTGCCAGTCAGGGCCAGGGCCAGGGCCTGCATCAGCCGGTAGGCGGCCTCCGATTCCCCGCCCCGGGGCTGGCTACCGTCCACAGGGGTGGCGCGAGGCTGATGACCCCTGTTGGCCCCGACCCCTGCTGGATCGCAGGAGGGGAGGGGAGCGGAGTGGGTCGCGCTGTGTCGTCCCAGCCCACCCAGAGCCTCACCGCTGCCGGCAGGCCAGAGCTGGCCCTGGCCATGGCCGGCAAGAGGGCGAGTTGGCTCGGCCCACCCGGAGCCACCGCTGCCAGCGGGAGCCGGGGCAGGAACCGGAGGCTGCCCGCTGGCAACGGCAGCTCCGGCCGGGCCAAGCCAACCCCCCCCTCTTGCCGGCCATGGCCAGGGCTGGCTCTACCCTGCTGGCAGCAGCGCGGCTCTGGGTGGGCCGGGGTGATGCGACCTGCTCCCCTCCTCTCCTGACGTCCAGCAGGAGGCGGGGCCAGCAGGGGCCCTCAGCTGCGTGCCGCAGCTGCTGGCCGTGCAGTTTGCAGGGCCAGCAGGGGAGCCTGAGCAGCGCCGTGTGCCGCTCAGGCTCGGCCCGCGTGCCAGGGGTTGCCGACCCCTGGAGTAGACCTTCAGATGACAAGTCTGTAGTTAGTTATGGAGCAATTCTTCCATA
This sequence comes from Pelusios castaneus, assembly GCA_007922175.1. NCBI lineage: Eukaryota > Metazoa > Chordata > Testudines > Pelomedusidae > Pelusios > Pelusios castaneus. Next base: position 8,651,915 of record ML685813.1, read on the forward strand.
GAATACTCCCCAGCTTGCCCCTTAAGAAGAAATATTTTAGTAAGTGATTATTTGCTGATTATGTCTGTCTCTTTCAAAGTCAGGGCTTGATTAGTATGGAAGGGGATGTGTATGGAGGGCTGGACAGGGCACAAAATGTCATTCCTCCAATTGTTAGTAATGTAAAATCAATCGTCAATAGAGGAGAATTAATTTTTCACCAAAGGAAGTATATAATCTAAACATTATAATAACTTACAGCTACAGCAACCAGCATACGTAAAAGTGATTGTCTAGGAGACTGTGCAGCTGAAAAATATGTAGCCTAATACAAGATACTGCAGATTTAATAATTTTAAAATGTTCTGAACCATTTAGTCAAACCTCTCTCTTCCTCCTTTTTGATGTGTTTTCTAAATACATAGGATATGCAATTATTATTTCTAAGCTACAAAACAAGTGCTGCCTTAAGGACAACTGTTTGACAACATGCCTATTGGGTTGAAGTGAACAACTTGTTTATTTTACTGAAATGCAACATTTTATTCCTTGACTAGGTTGTTAAAATTAAAAAGGAATGATATATATTTATACGTACATGGAGGCAACTAATTTGAGCTGATGTTTATTGTAAGATTTCATTTGAAGCCAAAAGTTATTATCATAAATCAGTTTTCTTTTCACACAAAGAACATGTTTCCACATTTTAGTTCACACATGTTGTCCCAAATATTAACACAGAATATCTGAAAATTCAATAGCTTTTCAGGGTCAAACTTTCATATAGTTCAGACTTGGCCAATTTTTTTCTGCAAAGTATTCAACTATTTTTGCTTTAAATCTGTATATCATATTTATTAATGGTGTATTATATTTAAGGACCAATGTGCATCTTGTAGTCAGTCTTTCTATTTTGTGTCAAATGACAAACAAAGCCGAGATGGCCACTCAACCTTTGCCAGTCCTCCGATTGAAGTTTCCTAGTGAGATTGATTCCCCCCCCTCCCCGCAACTTCTTATTTTAAAGGCAACCTAAACCTTTTACTCTATTACCAAAGGAAACAAATACAAGAGTATATGGCACTTTCTTTCATGTGTTTAGCTTGCATTATAGGATGTGGAGCTATTTGTTGCATTGTCTGTGGTGGGGGTAGCATAATAAAAGTGTTTTTATAAATAGATCACTTTTGTAATATAATACATTACAGTACTTTTTCTGAAAATTCAAATTGATACCAATGGACTGTGGTCAGCCAGGACTACATACTAAAACATTAACGAAACAAAATAGAGAGGTACTGTAGACAGAAGTAGTTTGATCGTATGTACACATGTACTAACTATTCCAAGCTTAAGTTGCCCAAGAAATTAAGGTCAGCTGTAGAATTTTGGTCACAGGGTTACTCCAATCCAAATGCTTTTTACAGACAGCTGTAGTCATCATTTTATGCTTTGCTATCATCTTCTTTTGACTGGATGATGTCATTAGAAACTTTGATTTCTATAGTTTCTGGATTTAACGCTTCTTTACCATTTTCTTCTTTTAGTGGCAGCTTCCTGTGAGGAATGAGAGAAAGCACACCATTGTTTACTTAAAATAACACACATTGTTCTTTATTAGCAGCACCAAACTCTTATTTTAAAGCATATATACATGCAGTATGTGTCCATATACAGACTCTGAGAGTTTCATTGTGGAGGCTGCTCCCTGCAACTCACTGCCATGCAGGTAGCCAGTGCAGATGGATGGAAGAGTGCCTTGTGTACTGTTACTTCCCTGTGTGGTAGCATGAAACAGGTAATAGTGTGGTCCTGTACTGTCAGTGGAGTAATATATTCCTCGATAATCCAAAGATTCTAGACAGAAAAGTGTGTGCTTCTAAGAATATTTTTCATACAAGTATTAGAACTCTTACCTGCCTTTACATCTAGAGAGTGAAATCTTGGTCCCCCCAAGGTCAATGGCAAAATTTGCATTGACTTCAGTAGAGTCAAGATTCCGCCTATTGCAAGAAGGGAATGAGCGTAAAAAGAGATGCCAAACAAAGAGTTTATTTAGGAAGTGGAAGGAAACACCAGTAAAATGTCTCAGCACATGCTTAATGGGACCAAATACATGTGTAAGTGCTTTGCAGCTTACTAGCTCAAGCATTTTGCTGAATCAGGGCCTAAGTCAAGTTTGATCTTATAGAAGAATTAGATTTGTCTTTGAGAGTTTGATCTTGTGAATGATAATATATTTTGCATTAGACATGTTAATGACAATTTGAGTCATTATTAAGTCAGTTCATAATTTCAAGCTTGTATTAATCAACAACATCTCATCAAGATGACTGACTGCTCATATCATCAGGCTCAGAACACAAACACATTGGCTATGTCTGCACTTGCTAAAATGAGTGAATTAGTTAGTTCGAACTAATTCGAACTCATTTTATCTTAGTTTGAATTAGCGATCCCCATTCATTTCAATGGCCAGTTAGTTCGAACTAAGAAATTAGTTCGAATTAATATGGCCATATTGGTTAATTCGAACTAGTTAGTTCGAATTAACCCTTTAGTTCGAATAACCTATTCGAACTTCTGAGTTCGAATTAAGGAAGCCCTTAATTCGAACTAACTAAAGCCTAGTGTAGCCATGGCTTTAGTTAGTTCGAATTAAGCCTCCTTAATTCGAACTAACTTGCTAGTGTAGACATAGCCATTGATCATCTTCACTTCTCCCATTGATGAAAGCTGTTCCTACTTGAATACTGTGCATGTAGACCTTTAGAATTAGGGTTTTCCAAAGCACTCACTGCTGACTTAACAATGAACTGAAGTTGTTTAACTACTGATTCCAATTAGGACTATGCTAAACCATTTTGAAGTTCCTTTCTTAACCTACAGAAAAGAAAATAGACCAATCTGATCTTGAGAGCTCTTGGAAATAGTAGCTTCTCCTACTGCCAGTGGCTGTCTGTCAAAAATAGATGTGATTTACCGAAGATATTACTGTAAAAAATAATATTAAAAAGAACAGTTTTTAAGAACAGATGACCTTAAAACCACCACACTAAAATGGACAAAACAAGTACGGAAGTAATTCAGATTGGTCGGATTTCTTGTACGAGGCATTTTAAGCACTGAGAATGCATTTGTTTGCAAAAGGTTGGGTGGCCACTTTACACGCTACACTGGCCAGCCAACCTTTTGCAAAAAAATGCATTCACGGTGCTTAAAATGCCTTGTGCAAGAAGTCTGACCATTCTGAATTACTTCTGTACTTGTTTTGTCCTTTTTAGTGTGATGGTTTTAAGGTTGTCTGTTCTAAAAAAATATATATATATTGATATTATTGTTCAATAAAGACTAAAAGTAGATCAAATCAAAACCTAGCAGAAAAAACAGCAGCTTTTCAACCCCAGGTGGGAGTTGACCCAATGACTACTAGGTTCCCAAGCTCTGGCCCTAATCCCTCTACCACAGAGCCAGATGCCTGATAGATTTTGTGCTGGGCATAGGTTGCCATTAAAACCTATAAACATTATGTCATCTGCTAGAGAAAGGTAAGAAAGCACAGGGAATACACACAGAGACAAACAGACAGACAGACAAAGTGAAGTTAATATAAAGGTCATCTAATAAAGAGTACCAAGCATATTGGTTGTTAATCATGGTTCTGAATTAAAGAATATTTTTAACTGGAGAACACTAGATATCTGACTTCATTCAAAAACATGCTAAATTCTTCAGTAAACAATTGTTTAGCTTGCATTGCTCCTTGGGGCATCAAGGTTATGTTCAAAGCCTGTTTGAAGAATCCCTTAGGAAAAACCCTGTAATCACATTATCTAATATCACTAAAGACAAACTAATCCTCCAGTCTCTAGTTTTATGAAAATAGAATAGCTGAAATGAACAAGGACAATTACTGTTTATCAAAAGGTTAAACATTCAGCACAAACTAGCTGAAAGAAAACAAAGACAAGCACAAGATGGTATTTGTAACTTTGAAGGTGAAGCTCTAAAATAATTTGTGAGAAACCAAAGCTGAAGGAAAGGAAATACCTCAATATGCAAGTGATTGGGCAATAGATAGGTGGATCAGCTGAGATATTAAATGGAAGCTGATTGAGTACAAGTAGTAGACTTTGAATATGTCACTAATAATTGCAAAGTATTTCAAAGACCGGTGTGAGAAGATTATAGAATGACTTTGATTACAAAGGAGAAAGAAGGAAAGATAGAACACATGAAAAATCTAACCTTTGACCTTAAAATCTTAAACTTGATTCTTTGCGTTGGAGGAACACCTAAAAAATCCAATTACAATCAATTTAATAAAAAAAATAAAATCTCACAAGACATGGTCAATGTTTAATTTTAAATGCATGCAATGTATTGTTGGTTTGGTTTTCAGTTTTCCTATATGCCTTAAATTATCTTCAGATAATTGCCATAGTTAATATTTTCCCATCCAAATTCACTCAATCAAATTCAAATGTTTTAGTTATACTTTTTATTTCAGTTAACTAGAGACTGAAAAGTACAAAGCAATCATTAACTTTTTTCAAGACTTGCAACCTATTGTGATGACAAATAAATGTAATTAGTTGTTCCTGAATTAATGAGACATTTGCTCTTATTTTCAAATATTTCAGAAAGCCTTTAACAGGGTCCTTCACCAAAGGTTCTTAAGCAAAGTAAGGAGCCATGGGATAAGAGGGAAGGCTCTCTCATGGATCAGTAATTGGTTAAAAGGCAGGAAACAAACAATAGGAATAAACGGTCAGTTTTTACAGTGTAGAGAGGTAAATAGGTCTCCCAAGGATCTGTACTGGGACCAGAGCTGTTCAACATAGTAATAAATGATCTGAAAATAAGGGTCAACAGTAAAGCGGCAACATTTGCAGATGATATAAAATAAGTCTAGATAGTTACGTCCCGAGATGACTATGAAGAGTTATAAAGAGATCACATAAAACTAGATGACGGGGCAACAAAATGGCAGATGAAAATTCAGTGTTGATAAATGCAAAGTTATGCACACTAGAAAACATGAACCCAACTATACTTACAAAATGATGTGCCTATATTAGCTATTATCACCCAAGAAATATTTTGGAGTCATTGTGAATAGTTCTCTGAAAACATCCACTCAAAGTGCAATAGCAGTCAAAAAAGCTAACAGAATGTTAGGAATGATTAGAAATGAGTTAGATAATGAGGCAGTAAATATCAAAATACCATCACATGAAACCTTGAATGCTGCATGAGTTTCTGGTCACCCCACCTCAAAAAATAATATATTAGAAATTAAAAAAAAAAAAAAAAGAACAAAGAAAAGCAACAATGACTAGAAGTATGGGACAGCTTCTATGCAAGGAGAGATTAAAAAGAAAGGGAGTGTCCAGGTGGAAAAGGAACAACTAAGGGGATTGGGGGGTATGATAAAATTCAATAAAATCATGACTGGTGTAGAGAAAGTGAATAAGGAAGAGTTATTTACCCCCTTTCCATAACAGAAGAACAAAGGGTCACCCTGTGAAATTAATAGGCAGCAGGTTTTAAACAAATAAAAGGAAGCTTCTTTACATAATGCATACTCAACTAATAGAACTTATCCCTAGGGGATACTGTGAAGGCCAGAAGTACAACTGGATTCAAAAAAAAAGAATTAGGTAAATTCATGAAGCCTTATTTCATCAGTGACTATTAGACAAGGGATGGGTAAGGACACAATCTAGTGGTCTGGGTATCCCTAACACTCTGACTAAGCTGGGACTGAGGATGTTTTACTCAATAATTACTCTGTTCTTTTCATTCCCTCTGAAGCATCTAGCACTGGCTGCTGTTGGAAGGCAGGAAAATGGGATAGATGAACATTGGTCTGACCACGTATGGCCACTCTTATGTCTTTATCCTGGTGGGGCAAAATTGAACTAAGGGTCCTATGTGACCTATTTTGAATCTCAAACCTGTTCAGCTATTGTGACTTAATAGCTTTTAAAGTGACTGATGGCAATATTAACTCACAAAGACATATGATTGTGTGTGGAAGTAAGTGGTTCCTTGCCTTATTAGCTAGAGATGAATAGTCAACCCTGGCACAACTCCAAAAAACTGAAACTAGGTTTATATTGCTGGTTTCACATATTAAATTCAGTCTCAAATCCCATGAGAATTTAAGTACCTGCAATGCCACTATGTTTTAACCTTTCTTATCCCTTGTACCATGTACAAAGTATTCTGTATATATTCAGTTAGTATTTCTTTTATGGATGACAATTTACATCTTTACAGTCTTTGAAAAAAAAAGAACTGCTGCAAGACAAAATGAACCTAGGATGTGATTCTCAGCCCATTTTCCCCACATTTTTTTAATGTTGTTATTTCTCCTCTCCCCAGTCAAAAATAGTGAAACATTTGCCCTGCGTGTTTATATTAAGATCATGCAGGAGAAAATACATCTGCCAAGTATTCTGGCTTCAACAACTAGCTTTTGTTATTCCAGAAAATGATCTGACTAGAACAAGACTTTGATTCCTTTGTGCAGCTCAAACTCTATTTGCAACACTTTCCCCCTTGATAACAATTGTACTTGTATACAGAGAAAAGTGGAATCTGATCTTCTGTTACTATACAAAAGATTTCAAACTGCCTAGCATTAAACACTTTTATCCTGGATCCCACTATGATTGCTTTGTACTGGTCTGCAATCACAAAGCGGTCGGATACTCTAATAGCTGGCTACCTGAGGATTTTTCCAAGATAGGACACACCTAGTTAGCATAGGACTGGTACTTATTTATGTACTCGGTGCTGGGTAAAAACATGAAAGGAATACATGCTTGTAAAATTAATCTGGCTCTTTATTGTGATAACTATTTACAGAGATGCTACCACTGCAGCTAGTATTGTAGCCATGACTGACTGATTTCCAGGTGGCTCCTCCAAACTTTTCCTTTCTGCAACTTGTGCTCCTTCCTTCAAGTTCCATGCAGGTTGCTATATCTTTTCTTTTAAGAATTTTTGTTGTGTTGTTGTACAAGCATGTTCTGATTTGCTTGGACTAGAGGTTGTTAATATAAAACCCACGCCAGGGGCAGGGACTTTTCTGCCAGTCCATTACTACCTGGTAAGCTTTGCAGTCCTTCAAGTTGGCTGGTTTTCAAAAGTCTCCAAAATCTGCATGTTGGTATGGGACTGGTTTCCACCCTGATGCTGCTTGCAGTCTGTTGGACTGTGTCCTGTTGGCCTTTTATTCATATACCTTATTTCTACTCTCCTGCATTAAGTGAGCTGATGGCTGAGGCTCTTCTATGACCTTCTGGTCCTGTCTGTGGACCAGTCTCTCTGGAGGTGCTGGTTGTCTGCTGATACTCTGCAGTTACCTTTGTCTCCACTGCTGTCCTGAGTCTGTAGCTAGCTCATATGACTGGTGTCACATTGTAGAATGGACTGTTCCCTTGTACCATTGCTTTGTGTGGCTATTTGAAAGCTGGACACAGACCTGCTCATCTGTGCATAGTGGTATGAGGGCCTTGGCTCCTTTATAGTAGCAGTCTACCTGCTTAGCTTATTCTTTTAACTGTTTCAGTGTACTGTGCGTGTTCCTCCATTGGGCTGCAACAGACTATCCCTCAGAGGAAGCAGAGTCTTGATTCTCTCTTCTCTGTTCTTGGCTATTATCTAGTCCCTGGGAGTGTGTCTTGCAATGGTCCAACATTTCCAGGTATGGATTCTTTCATGCCTGTTTGCCTTTCCTGTTAGACGCTTGGCTGTCTTTATTGCTGACTTTTCTGGAAACTGGCACTGTGTGATGGGATGAATCACTTGATGATTACCTGTTCTGTGCATTCCCTCTGAAGCACCTGGGATTGCCCACTGTTAGAAGACAGGATAATGAGCTAGACAGACCACTGATCTGACCCAGTATGGCCTTTCTTATGTTATGTGGTTTCTTATTAGTTTGTGGAAGGGGAAGACAACTTGCGCTAAAATTCCCATTTGGTGTGAATCATTTGAATTCTTCTGTATTGGTGCCTTGGCAGAGTGTATCACATAAGGTCTACCTTAAAAAATGCACCCTTCAGCTTCTTCATCAGTGTTCTAGCCCTCCAGATAGCCCACGTCTCAGAAACTGAAGTAATAATCCAAAGATATTTCTCTCTGCAGTTTCATTCTTTCTGAGGTCATAGTATTTAGGACAGCTTTATTAGCTATCTGTCCCAGTGTTTCAGGCACTATTCTTGGCAGCAATTGGCTTGTGTACATGGAGAGTTAGTGTACAGCAAGGGGTACAAGTCTACAGTGCACTGGCTGGCTGTGTGGACCCTGACATACTTAAAGATCGCTAGTGCACTTTGATCGACTTCTGTTTCTGATCTATCCCGATCTATGCCTTTTTGAGACAAGTGTAGATCAAAGCGCAGTAGGGAACTTTTACTTTGAATAGCAGAATTGACACTGTCAGTTAGTGTGAGCAACAGCCTAGTGTGCTGAAGATTAAAAGCCCACCTTATGTGTACTAAGTCTCCAAGCCCCTAGTCTCACTTATTTCTCATCCTTCCCTCCCTCCCTCACCCCAATGAGAAAGTAAAAAAGCTTTACCTTCATTTCTCATCTTTATCTCCTATGCTCAGATCTGTACGAAGACACAATTCCTGCTTGCACATTCTTATGCAAGTTTTTGTCTGGAAATCCAGCATTTCCAAATGATCTGAGTTTCTCCAAGCTGCCTGTTAGCTCTATTTCTAGGTACAGCTTTGTTTATCTATCAATCACTCTCTTACTTGCCCAGGATCTTATTAGACTGACTGCTAACATGTTTCACATACCATGTGCTGTGTAATAATATAAAAGAAATCCATGTTTCTACACTAAACAGCTATTTATTATAAGAACCATTTACAGAGATATTGCACCTACAGCAAGCATCTGTAGAGAGAGGGACTTTCAGTTTCCCTTGCAAATTATTCCCTCCTTCAATATGCGCTCTTCCCTTCAGTTTCCAGGCAGGTTAGTAAGTGCATCTGGACCTATGCCACTCTTTTATATGCCCACCCTCTGTATAAAGGTTGAAAGTAAAATAACACTGTTGTGGATAAAAGCATCCAGTTATTATGGCTATTCCACCCTACCAAAATGGCCCTTTGGAGGTCATTGCAGCCAGAGGAGGTTAGGGCATCCTGGAGGCAGCTCTACTTTGAGACTGAGACTGAACCAGGTCTCAACCAACTTCAGGGATGGCATAAAGTAGCCTTTGCCCCTTCCCACATGATGGTTTGTATGGAGTGCAGCTCAGCTGGACCCTAAAATCTAGTCATACAATTTCTACTGTAGTCTTCTGTACGTTCTGCAATCTGGCTCTTTTGGCATTAACGGCTAGTACGTCACAGTATACTAAGCCCATATGACATTTTGTACATTACTCCACACTGTCAGCATATCGTTGATTAAGTGCCATCAGTTGTGATCTCTCTTGAACATTTCTGAAGTGCTTACCACAGTAATACTGAATGACTACACTTACATTATATAGTTACACAGATAGGCCATAATGGGATTCAGAAACTCAGAATTATCCAGTGACAGATTCTGCTACAGTTGTTTGTGTTCTAAGCTTTTAACTGAATAGTCATTCTTCACAAATATTTTCCAGGTAGAAACTATTTTAGATAGCTACACGTTTCCTACAGCACTCCTCAGTATAGTATCTGAGATCACACCAGAATATTAAATCTATATTGCAGTGGACCAATAAAATAATATTGCTGGATATATCCGTTAAGTTATCTAACCGAATGCAAAGTATGCACTATTTTTTATAGTTGTTCTATTAACTGAAGCTTGAAATCTTCAGACACATGCTATTTTAAAAAAGGGACATACATCAATTTTCAATGGAATCCCCAAGCATTTCCCCACAAATGTCAGTGGCAGCCAGTCACACTAACTCTTCTCTGATTGTATAAGCATTCTTGCATTTTGCCATTCTACGTGATGGCCAGTAAGATGCCTTTTTTATATTTTCAGAAACAGATGAGGTTAGAATAACAAGTTGTTTTCCTTTAGAAAAATTATTTTATTTTCGACAGAAATACTCAATTTGCTGGTTTCTGTCTCCACATCATTTACTATTTAGATGTCTTTGCAATAATGAGAGATTTTTGCTCTCATTAGCTAAAAGGTCTCTATAAAGAACACAGAAGCTTGGCTCAGCCACTTCTTTCATAAATATAAATCCATATTTGAGACTCACAGGCCATTACTTTCTGGATGAATTTCTTTAGTAATTGATTCATCTTCCTTAGTGTCTCATGTTTAGGGCCCCAATGCCAGTAATTACACTGCCATTACATCTGTTTAAACATCAGTCCATTTTTACAAGTAAACCCAATTTTTCAAGAGAAGAAAAAAATAAAATATGAATGGCAAAAATATTGATTACAATGAAAACTCAGGGACTAACCTTGAAAAGTGTCATACTCATCTGTAATCTACCATAAAGCAAGTTACACATGCCACATGTCTCTGTAAGAGATTATTTAATAATAATCTTGAAGGCTATGTCTACATTTGTAAATTTAGGTCAACTTTAGCTAAGTCGACTTAACTAAATTGACTTTAAGTCGACTTAGTTAAGTCGACTTAGCATGTCTACACCTAAATTTAAAGGCGACTTAGGGGGCAACTTACAAAGTCGACCTAGAGCATCCACACTGGACGTCTAAGTCGACTTCTGTGGTTAGGGGGACCTAGGGCAGGTCCACAGGGGCAGGGGAGCACCCCTTGCCCAGTGCCATGGGGCTCAGCCTTTGTCCCATTGCACATGGGTACAATGGGGCAAAGGGGGACAGGGACCCTGGCAGGGCATAGGGGCAGGGTGGGCAGGGCTCTGCTCTGTGGGGGGGCATGCCAGGCTCCCCCTGTGCCCCCCCCAGGAGGGAGGGCAGTGGTTGAGTCCTGGAGTAGCCCTAAATTGACTTAGGGCTACTCCAGGTCTACACTGGCTTAAGTCGACTTTAAAAAGTCGACTTAAGCCTTAGGTCAAATTAAAATGAGGTTTTATAAAGTCGACTTAATTTTCATTAAGTTGACTTTATTTTCCTTAAATCGACTTAAGCAACTTGCTTAACTCGACTTAAGGAAACTGTAGTGTAGATGCAGGGTAAATTAAGTTGACTTAAGCAAGCTTAAATCGACTTAATTTACAAGTGTAGACGCAGCCGAAGAGATTATTTAAAATGGTAATAGCAACTGTACATTTCCACTGAATTTACTGTATTGGCTATGATAGGTAGAATGGAGGACAGAATCTGGTTTGTATCAGAATTCAGATTTTTGGAGCAAAGAGTGGTGTCACCCTGTAATGGAGTGATTGCCTCCAGAGGACCTCCTGCTGACAAAGCACAAGTCTGCAATGTCCTGCCTCAGTCTCCCCTTCTGTGTAGAGCCCCTTAAAGAATGCCACACAATCCAAAAGATTTGAGACAAAAGCTCCCTCCACTGAAGTTCAACATGAGTTCAAATAAACTCAAAATAAAGGCTTGTCTGACCAGAGTCCAGCTGGGCCCAGCCCTCCTCCATAAGGGATTCTCTTGTCTAGCAGTCTCAGCAGCTGGAGAAGAGTCAAGGCCTGTCTCTGCCTCTCATTGAAACTCCTCACTCTTCTCTCTCCTTCAGTCAGGCGTGCATTAATCTTCTTCCCAGGAACTGGGTTCAGTTTCTTTCCAGGAATCAGGAGCACCTAGTCCTCATCCCCAGACCTATCTAATAGTCAAACAAGCACTTTTATCCCCTGCAGCACTCATCCCAGCTGCTCTTTTTTAGGTAGCTACAATTCCCTAGGCTTCCTGCCAAGCACTCCTGGCTGTAATATTAGGCTTGTATTCAAGATCTCTTTCATAAGCATTACCCCAAGTCTCTCTCTCTTCTTCCCTTACATCCCCAGGCCTGGCCTGATTTAATTACTTCATCCATTGTTATCCACCTGGGGAAGTGGATGTTGGCACAGGTGTCCAGAGGTGCCATTTCCCCTTTAAAGAGCCAGCTACCCAGCACAGACTCTGAGGTCCTTGTAGCCATCCTGGAAAGCTTCTTCAGCATGCAGCTTCCAGCAGTAGAGATGAAGGGTGGTAAGCCAGCAATTCACCAGAGGAGCTGTTCCTGAGCACATTTCCTCCAGTTATACTAAGTGGGCTGACAGAGGCAGAGGCTCCAAGTTACAGAATGTGTGTGGAGTGGGACACTCCACCCTCAGCAAGATGCAGTGAAAAGGCAGGCAGGGGTCTGAAAATTACTTCTGTCTCCTTCCATCTTGTAGCAGCAGGGAAGGTCTGGACAACACAGATTCTGTTGTGCTGTGGATTAGGCAAGGGAGCAGGAGAGGGATGAAGATGCTCACTCCATCCCAAAGCTGATTTGCAGTTAAGATGTCATATCTAGAGCAAGTTCCAAAGGGGTAGCCATGTTAATCTAGGTCAGCCAAACAAACAAGGAGTCCTGTGGCACTTTTAAAGACTAACAAATTTATTTATCACATGAGCTTTCATGGGAGAAAATCCCACTTCGTCAGATGCAGAAGTGGGATTTTCTCCCATGAAAGCTCATGCGATAAATAAATTTGTTAGTCTTTTGTTAGGACTCCTTGTTTGTTTTACATCTAGAGCAAAATACCCTGAGAAGCAGAGTGCACCAGTGTGTCAGTCCCACAATACTATGAGTGATAATTTTTTTTCTTACAGCTGAAAGTCTACTCATTCTAATCAAGCCTAATCATTGAAAAGATGTTCAAAATACAGGCTACATACTCAGGTTCTGTGAGTGGTGTTGTTTCATTTGGCTCGTTTACTGGGCTCCCGTCTTCATGATTAGTAATTCTTTCATCCTCTGTTCTCATTTCCACTATTGGTTCTTTTGATCCATCTTTCCTAAAAATTATGAAGAGAGTCTTAACCTCCATCATTATGTTATCAGAATATATTACACTTTATTAATTACCACGATCCCACCTTTCAAAAAGTTACTGAAGAAAAAGCAAAATCAATTAGCAATGATTAAAAACATTGGAACACATTCAACAGTTGTGTTCGTGATTTCTTACAATCTTTCAAACAGTCGGTTGCTGCAGCTGCATATCTGTTCTATAGGCATCTATGCACACCACAAAATCCCAAAAGAGCATTTGATTATGAGTACATAATATATAGAAACTTCTCACTGGGAAGACTTTTACTGACCTGAGCAGAAGCAGCAAGGAAAACATTGTCATTTACCCTAAGGCTTTTTTACAACACTCTGGCAGGGCATTGTGCCCTAAAGTGGGAATAAATATGAAGTTAGGACTATTGTAGGGCCTCTCTCCACTGCTGAAACATTGTAAGTAGGACTTAGTGCAAAGTGAGAAACTGACCCCTACTCATCAGACTTGAATAGCTCACATCAAACACTTAAAATGTTTTGAGAAATATATATTTTTTCCTGTCTCACAGTTCCCATGTTTATAAGGAGAGGAAGGTTCCCCGCCCTTAAATCACTGACTCCCCCCATAAAACCAATGAATTGTAAGACATTTGGGACAGGTTTGTTGCCCATTATGGACTTGCACAACATCTGGTATTGAGTGGCCCCAATCGTGGCCAGAGCATATAACAGCAACACAAATAATAATAATAATTAATTACAAATACATTTTTTACATAGTAGGGCAGGTCATTGGATGCCTAAAATGTATGTGAGCATCCAAAATAGAAAGAAAAGAACCAAATATCCTTTTCTTCTCCTTGAAATTACATCCTGAATCATTTTCCAAAGGGGTGGCTGTGTTAGCCTAGTTCAGTAAAACAAACAAGGAGTCCTGTGGCACTTTTGAAGACTAACAAATTTATTTATCACATGAGCTTTTGTGGGAGAAAATCCCACTTCATCAGATGCTTTGAAGATTCCGAGGAATTTCAGTCACTTGAATGCTGAAAACACAGGACAACTGAAATATAGATGGGCAATTTCTGGTCTTTAACAATCTCATTCTAGACTTTTTGAAGACCACAGATCAGCCTGGCTGCTAGCTTCTTGAGCTTAGTCTGGGTCCTATGGCATGGGATAATAAAATAAGATTTGCATTTCCTGAGACTATCCCAAAGAGAAAAAAGAATGTAAATAAATGAGACACTATGCCTGCCAGAAAGAAGTCTTGAAGAAGTTCTAGCAGAAATCTCTTTTCTATACATATTTTCTGGTCAGGTTTGTGTTTTCTTGAAGCTGCATATTGGCAAGTCAGATAGGCTGCATCTACACTGGTAAATTAAGTCGACTTAAACTTGGCTTAAGTTGACTTAATGTGCCCTGTGTCTACACTACACTTTGCTTAAGTCAACTTAAGCATCTTGCTTAAGTCGACTTAAGGAAAATAAAGTTAACTTAATGAAAATTAAGTCGACTTTATTAAACCACCTTTCTACTCGACCTAAGGCTTAATTCAACTTTTTAAAGTCGAATTAAGCCAGTGTAGCCCTGGGGTAGCCCTAAGTTAACTTAGGGCTACCCCAGGACTACACCAATGCTCTCCCTGCCGGGGGGGGGGCACAGGGGGAGCCTGGCATGCCCCCCAAAGGGCAGGGCATGTGGGCACAGTGTGACACTGTCTGGATTTAGGGAAGCATTTATGATATTATTTTCTATGGATACCTTATAAATGCTATAATCCATAGGAACTATGTCATGTTTGGTATCAATAGAAAGATAGTAATTTGCTGGGAATGATTATATAGTTTATGTCTAGGAATTCTATTTTGATTAGAAGTTAAGAATTTGATGTTATATCCATACTTTAACTTGTGTCATTCTGGACAAATGCCTTAGACGGGAGGGTGTGAACAACCATTGTCTCCTTAATGTTTAGGAATTTATGGTCCCAGGGAATATCCTGATGAGCCATTAAGGACATAAAGAATACAACCATTGTGCCCTTAATGGCTCATCAGTTTACTCCCTGGGACCATATCACCTGGCAGATTCCTTAACATTAAGGAAAAAATGGTTGTTCACACCCTCCCATCTAAGGCATTTGTCCAGAATTCCTAGACATAAACTATACAATCATTCTCAGCAAATTACTACCTTTCTATTGATACCAAACGTGACATAGTTCCTATGGATTATAGCATTTATGAGATACCATTGAAAATAATATCATAAATGCTTCCCTAAATCCAGACAGCATCACACACAGGGCTCTGCCTTGCCAGGGTCCCTGTACCCCTTTGCCCCATTGTACACAGGGGGTGCCCCCCCCCGCCACTGTGGACCTGCCCAATGTCCCCCTAGCCCCAGAAAGTCGACCTAGAGCATCCAGTGTGGATGCTCTAGGTCGATTTTGTAAGTTCCCCTTTAAGTCGACTTTAATTTTAAGTGTAGACACACTAAGTCGACTTAAAAGTGCAAGTGTAGACTTAGCCATACTGACTGGTAAAAATGAATCTGTGTTTGCTAGTTAGATATAAAATGCTTATCAGTTAGATCATATAAAAAAGGAGATTTCTGCTAAAATTTCTTCAAGTTGTTTTCTCTGGTAGGCATGGTGGTTTATTTATTTACATTTCTTTTTCTTTTTGGGATGGTTTCGTGAAATGCAAATCTTATTATCTTGTTATTTGATTCCAGGAAGACAACAGTCCTACAGTCTTATTTCAGCATGTTTAAACACACCATATGCAGTGTAATACAGGACAATCTAAAATTTCCAGACAATCATGAGCAGTTTCATTTAACTGACCAGGGCCTAAAGCTTTACTGAATAGGACATGGATTGCTAAATCAGAGCATAAGAGCTCTATTCTGTCTTTAGATGTTGAATCTATTGAATCTGAAGATTTGGTGTAATTTGATAGAAGAAGTGATGCTATTCCTGACTCTTATTGTAAGGCACAGAAGATAGTATTTTGTTGAATTTGTTATATGTCTACTGAATTATGCAGGTGAACATGGTTGGTAAGGAATGTTTTCAGACTTAAAATACATGGGAGGAAAATATTTTAAAAAGGGAGGATGGTAAGAGATATGTATTATATCCTTCAAATACTTTGAAAACTTTGTAAAAAATTGGGTTCACAAAGTAACCTTGACGTATATGACCAGGATGTACACAGTTGACTTCCATAGATCTTATTCTTCTCTTAGTATTTAAGGACATTTATTTCAATGTAAATGAACAGACTTTTCATATTGCTAATGAATAAGGCTTTTTTACCCCCCTCCCTTGGGAACATGCATGCCATTTTTTCTTTGTCACTTATTTTATTTTTTAGCAAATAATTTTAGCCATTACAATAAAATCCCACTTGCTATTAATTCATAGGTCCACTATGTCCTTCTTATAATATCTAATTTTTTTCAAGTCTATATTTTTAAAAAGCTCACAAAACACATGATGTCAAAAGTCGGTGTTAGCAGCTATTCATCCTTTTGTAGAATCAGTTCTGCTTCTTAAGAAGAGAGAATGTTCCTTCCCATGCATCACAACAAGCCAGTGTCCCCTTTTCTTTTTTCTCAATCACTGCTATTCATTTGCACCAGCATTAGAGGATGTGTAGAGTCAGACTTTTGGCATCACAGGTCGCTGTATTAGGAGCTCAAGGACGAGCAGCGTGTGTGTATGTGGAGCTACAACAGGTCTATCCTCAGGTGTTCCTGTACATATTAATCACTCCTGAACACTGTCCCTCTTGTGGCAGAATAGTTTACATAGCCACAAGAGAGAACATTCAAATGATGCACAGAAGTTGCCTTAAAAAAGGCAACATTTGCCAACAGTTATCACACATTTGATATATCACCATTGTTTCCTTATAGTACAAATATCAGGGCCATATCAGGATTCATTCATTGTCCTGTGTAGTAGAAATAAGTTATGAATCATCACTTGTGTCATATTGCAAACTTAACACTAAGGTCATATACACATGCTAGACAGACACATTTTTTTGTTGTTTTAAGCATTTTCCCAACATGGATTATTGATACTCACAGGTATGCAGCTTTTCCTTCTTCTAGTTCTTTACTCTTTCCACTGGAGCCACTTTTTTTCCCACAAATTCTCCTAGTGATGCACATTAGCAATCCACATTGCCGAATGAAGAAGCAACTGACATCTGTCACAACAAGGACTAACAAAAGGGCTGCTATTCCTAGGCCGATGACTGCACCAAGTCCAAGACCATTAAAAAGGGTATCTTAAGAAAAGAAAAGAAAAAAAGAAAAGAAAAATATTAGTCTCACTAATGCATCAATTTGAACTCAAAGGGTGTGTCTACACTGGCAACTTAGGTCGACTTAAGGGCGCTTAAGTCGACCTAAACAAAGCCACGTCCACACCTGGCTTTCATTAAGTCGACTTAAGCGCTTCCTTAAGTCGACTTAATAACTATCACTCTTTAGGTTGACTTAACACCTAAGTTGATTCTTTAAGTTGACTTAAAACCTGTGTGGATGCCCTAAGTCGACTTAATTCCCTAAATTGACCTAGGGCACGGGACAAGGAAGCCACGGCTCCCCGGAAAAGGGAGCTGTGGCTCCCCCCAGGGACAAGGGAGCTGTGGGCTCCCCCCAGGGACAAGGGAGCCACCCATGGCTCTCTGGCAGAAGGGGGTCGCATGCAGCTCCCGTCTCACGGGGAAACCACGCTGGGCTCCCTTCTGCCAGGGAGCTGTGCGCTGCTCCTTTGTACGCGGGTGGGGGGAGCTGTGGCTCCATTCTCCCCGGGAGCCGCGGCAGTTTCCTATCTTCAAAGTGTCTGACGAAGTGGGATTTTCTCCCACAAAAACTCATGCAATAAATAAATCTGTTAGTCTTTAAAAGTGTTTGTTTTTCTGCAATAGACTAACACAGCTACCTCTTTGAAAGTTAATATGGAAACACATTTTAAAAATTTTACAAAACTCAATTTTGAATTGAAAATGTAATAAAAGCCAGAAATTGCAGAGCTAATTCATAGGATTATTACATATTGAGGAAACCTTAAACTGTATTTTCCCCTAAAAAAATCCAGGTTTAAATTAAAATGGAAAGAAATGTGCCAAAAGAAATAAACATGGACCCTAAGCCTGCAAATACCTGCAAATACCCTAAGTCTGCCCAGGTAGTCTAAGATAACTCAACAGGAGTATCAATATGAAGGTACACATGGATTTAAATATTTGCAGGATCAAGGCCTTATATTGCACTCACCCGCATCTTAAACAGACACTTTAAAAAAAATAATTGTAAAAAAAAGTATTTTCCAGTTGATCTGAATGACTGTATTCTAAAATCTGAAACTCAGCTAACTTTTGGACATTTTCATCTTTGAAGAATAGCTTTTTAATGGAAATGCTGAATAGACAGAATTTTAGACTAAACCTTACCATAGCGTGTCTGCATGTGGGTGCAGAGTGGGTGTAGGATGGGCATAATAAATGTTTTATCTGCATACAGAAGCACATAGAAGAATTGTGTCTGACTTCTGAGTTTGGAAAATACCTCAACACAAGCTCATGACACAAATGCTCACCCATGACACTAGGATTAAGAGTCCTAGCTCAAAAAATGGCTAGTTGTATTCTAGCCACTGACAAAATCCATAAACAAGTTGACTATTGCAATGCGTCTCAAGTAAATTACACAAGGGAGCACTAAATAGCACACAACATGCTAACTCACCTAGCAATGATATTCTAGATGTCCAGCCAGAAATGTACTGGGTACACTTGCATTTTCTACTCTATGCCAGCTACTAGAGAAAGGGCAGGATTTTGTTCTACAGTACATGAGTGTTACTATGACAGATAGCAAACTGTATAATCACAAACTAGTAAAGATTTTGACTGTGCTTTTTAACTTTCTCCACTCCTCACCCCCACTGGCACTGCCAATATATTTTGGACCAATTTTAGTTGAAGCACATTTTTTAGCTGAATTTCTAATGTTTTGATTAATTAAATTCCTTAACTAAAATACAGTGTTTTGGGCCTTTAAAATATAAGTTGATGTCACTTTTATATACTAAATCAAGTATAATTTTAACAGGAATATGTGTTTCATTAATGTATTTTATGTATCACTAAATAGGAAAAGTGGAAACTACTATTTCAAAGGAAGCTGGGTTGTTCTAATTCTGATGCAATCAATTTCATGGCATTCTGAATGGGCTATTTTATTATAACACTGGTATGTAAAAGTTTAGAATGCAATAAAACAGAATTCAGTATTTTTCCCTTTGAAGTCTTTTCTCAAAGGGGTTAAAATAAAAAAGGAAATCACTAGATAACAGCTACACTGATGGCATAGCCCCAGTGAAAATAATGCATCATTTATGCAGCGTCCCTGCCAGCAGTCTTGGAAACCTGACATTTCAGATGAATTGGTTTTCTTTCTTTTTGATGCTAACTTTCCAAGTTAAATGTTGCCAAGTGTAACTTCTGGTACTGAACACATTAGACAAAGACTGACAAGCCAAGACTTACAGTTACCTCTATAACTATGAAATGCCCATACATAAAATGGGTAACTTAAATTCAAAATATATTTGTATGTATCATTTAATCCAGATTGTCAAGAAGACTGAAATGTGTACACATTCAGCTCCTATGTAAAAATATAAAATTTAATAGAGAGGAAATCACCAGAGTACTATCAACATGCAATGAGATTCTAGAGAAATTATTCTAAAAACATACAGAACTTAATATTAAATGAGATCTTTTCTATACATTTTTTAACCATCTTATAGAATTTTGTGGAGCAGAAATTGTGCCCTATAAGAAACCAAAACAAACACACACAACTCTGGAAAGATTCTCATTTTATAGGTCTTTTCCACAAAGGGACTAAAACTTGCACACAACTTTTTATTTTTAAATATCAACCAAGAATTATTGCAGTGGCACCAGACAATAATGTGTGTCAAACTTTCAGCCAACAAGACAATGAAGGCACCTAGTGATTGAGAAGTCTGCATAATTAATTGTTCTTGATCACAAAATCCCAGCTATCTGAGGGAAATGCCTATTACAGCATCATTAATGTCTTGCAATAGGAGATGCTGGGTGGAAAAATTATGACTCAGAATTGGCTGAGACATCTTCTGAGTCATTAATATTTGATTGATGTATATTTTCTGCCTCTTTGTGTTGGAGAAGTTACCTTTTCATTTTGAATTCCTCCCTCCCCAGTCTGCATACTTGTAAGTAAATTATGCTAATGCAAAGGATATGAATAAGTACGAATGCCGGGGAACAAAAGATACGGTATATTAATCAATGAAATGCTGCAGTCTCATCTGGTAGCAGCAGTTTTCAGGAAAAAAAATCTATGCTAAAATCAATGTCTGCTGAAATCAATGTCTCTTTTCTTCCTCTCCCCCGACCCCCAATGATTATGTCCTGAATCCTCTGGAAGGAAGAGGCTGGAGGGAGCTTCTTCATTCCTTTGTATATGCAGAACAGCAAGGCAGAATTAATAAATAATATAGCTGACCATTAGGATGCAGGGGAGGAGAGGCTCTATGAACGGTGTTTGTTGTGAGGTGCTGGTTAGATAATAAGGCCAGCATCCAATCTTCTACATGTATGCTCCATTAGGAAGGGACACCTAGGTATGTCTACACTAGCAATTTAGGTCAACTTAAGGACCCTTAAGTCGACCTAAATTACTCCATGTCTACGCTTGACTTTCATTAAGTCGACTTAAGAAATTCCTTAAGTCAACTTAATGAGAGCTTAAGTTGATTTAATAACAACCGTCCATTAGGTCAACTTAAGCCTTAAGTCGACTTAAGGATGATGTGGACGGGGAGTAACCCTTAAGTCAACTTTACTAAGTCGACTTAGGGGCAGTTAGGTCGATTTAACAAAGTGAACTAAGTCGACTTAAAGCCGACCTAACTTTTTCCAGTGTAGACATAGCCCTAGTGCTTAGTCTTGGAAGGATGGTAAATTGCAGCCACAGCATGGTGCCTCCTTGAGCCATCATATTCTTCATTACCAAGATGGTTCAGGAACAATCCACAGTCTACAACATCTGCTCCCCTACTGCCTTACTCTTTCAGCACCTAGCAGCAATGGAGCTTAGATCTCAGCCAGGGCCCATAGGTGATACCACAATATTACTGCTGTGACTGACAACATTTCTATCACACTAAGTATTTTGTATTTTAGAACTAAAATCACTCATCCGCATAACGGACAATAGCAGCATTAGAGCAAGAATTTACTATACATGGTCTTTATAGCTTTGATTATAACTATACACAGACATTTCTGAGCTCTAAAAGTAATTAGTTCTTTCCTCTTGTTAACTGCTAGGTCCTGCATATAAAACATTATTAAATGCTTAAAACCTTTCTGAATTTATCATAAATAACCAGATAACATGACACCAATATTTGCAGCATTCCTTGGACTATCTTATGCTATGTAGTGATCACTGAAAATATTAAGGTTATATATTCTAGTCATCTTAAGCAAAACTAGTTTTGTCAAATTAAATTTTAAAAGTAGATGTGAAAAACTAATTTAATGTTGGACTTAAATCAGAATCTCATTAATTAATCCTTTCTTTATATACATTTGGCCTATCTGCTCTGACACGTGTATAGGCCATTTTTGTTTCTATGTTTGCTTTGCTGTTTTCTATCTCTGAAAAAAATAAACAAGCACTTTGTACATTTTATATTCTTCAAGCAAAGCCTCATTCAGTAACACTGAATGATACTTGGAAAGGGGTGCCCCCTCACCACCGTGGACCAGTCCAAGGTCCACCTAGCCCCTACAAGTCGACCTAGGCATCCAGTGTGGACACGCTAGGTTGACTTTGTAGGGTCCCCCCAAAATCGACTTAAAATTTAAGTGTAGACATGCTAAGTCGACTTAAATTAATAAGTGTAGACATACCCTATGAATTAATACTTTTTCTTCTTGACAATTTTCTAACACCATCTACTATTTGGACCTGATAATCCATTTCTGTTTACACAAAATTCCCAGTAAACTCTGTGTATGTTTAGTATGTAAAACGCTTTCAGGATCCAGCCCTTAGAATACATCAGTGGAGGCTCTACATCTCAGGAGCAGGCACTCTCATTATGGGTCAAATTCATTCAGCATATTATTTATTTTCTGTTATTATGATTATATCTCCTTGTGCAAACACCTTTTGGGGATAAATTGCAGCACTAACCCTGCTGGAATGCTGGGGGTCATGCAGAACGGAACTCATACGGATGCACATCAAGAAAGGTTCTGCGTCGGGGAAAACAATGCCTCCTGTAGCAGCTGGTTTTAGGTGAAAGGACAGTAATTTGCTAAAGCTGCATATAGTGAAAGACTCCCCAAAATAGTTGATAAAATTGAATTTGTGAGAAAAGCATTCAATTAAAAGCCTTGGACATTTTTCGAGGTTTTTGCTATTTTGAACATTTTTTACCAGCTCTTTTATGTTTGGAATATATTCCCCCCAGGTGACTGGCCATGGTTCCAAGTGAGCAATTCAGGGGACTGATTTTGGGCAGCCCATATCTAGCCTATTCAAGGGAGGTGGAGACTTCTTATTTTTCTCCCTTTACGTGAGTATAGAAGGGCTAATCACTGTCCTGCAGCTCTGAAAGGCTATGTCTACACTTGCACTTTTAAGTCGACTTAACTAAGTCGACTTAAAGTCGACTTAGTTAAGTCGACTTAGTGTGTCCACACTTAAAATTAAAGTCGACTTAAAGGGGAACTTACAAAGTCGACCTAGAGCGTCCACACTGGATGCTCTAGGTCAACTTTCTGGGGCTAGGGGGACCTTGGGCAGGTCCATGGTGGCAGGGGGGGCACCCCCTGTATACAATGGGGCAAAGGTGGATAGGGACCCTGGCAGGGCAGAGCCCTGTGTGTGATGCTGTCTGGATTTAGGGCAGCATTTATGATATTATTTTCAATGGATATCTCATAAATCCTATAATCCATAGGAACTATGTCATGTTTGGTATCAATAGAAAGATAGTAATTTGCTGGGAATGATTATATAGTTTATGTCTAGGAATTCTATTTCGATTAGAAGTTAAGAATTTGATGTTATATCCATACTTTAACTTGTGTCATTCTGGACAAATGCCTTAGATGGGAGGGTGTGAACAACCATTGTTTCCTTAATGTTAAGGAATCTGCCAGGTGATATGGTCCCAGGGAGT
>ML685813.1:8675484-8692681 GCA_007922175.1 Pelusios castaneus
GTGCCCACATGCCCTGCCCTTTGGGGGGCATGCCAGGCTCCCCCTGTCCCCCCCCCCCGGCAGGGAGGGCATTGGTGTAGTCCTGGGGTAGCCCTAAGTCGACTTAGGGCTACCCCAGGGCTACACTGGCTTAATTCGACTTTAGAAAGTCAAATTAAGCCTTAGGTCGAGTAGAAAGGTGGTTTAATAAAGTCGACTTAATTTTCCTTAAGTTGACTTTATTTTCCTTAAGTCGACTTAAGCAAGCTGCTTAAGTTGACTTAAGCAAAGTGTAGTGTGGGCGCAGGGCACATTAAGTCGACTTAAGCCAAGCTTAAGTCGACTTTATTTACCAGTGTAGATGCAGCCAAAGGTAGATGCAGAATCACCTGAAATGAAACTATGAAAATATTCATGAAATATTTCATATTTTTTTCCATCACTTTGTGCAGCCCAATGGTAACCCAGCAGGCATCACTGCGTTTCTCTGAACTACTGTCCTTTGTGATGGAAGAGGCCAGAAGGCATGAGTGTTCATCATGAACTTAATCTCCAACAGCATTTCTGGAAAGAAATCATCGCCACTAGGAACATAGACTTGTACTGTACTCCTGAGAGACTTTGGATGAAACTTTCCAAACATGTATCTCCCTTAACACAAGCTTATACAAGCTTAACTGCACTGCCTCCACCAGATTCTGGAACCCTAGAAAGGGCTGGTGACTGCTCCGGGGTGGACGCTGAAAGATCAGTTCAGTTGAAGGAGACGGTACAGGCCAAAGCTGGGAGAAGGGAGGCACAATGTCTCCTTCCATCTCAGGGAATTTAGAGGTAATACAGTCTGTGGCCACATTTTCTTTTTGTTTAATTCCTATGGTCCCAAGAGAGTGTCTAGTACCAATGCTCAAAGGGGAGCCAAGAGCAAGGGGAACTGGGATTTTCTCTATGATAGTTTCTGGATTTCAACTGATTCTTTGGGATCCACTAAGCTTGGGAGGCAGGCTCTGCAGCCTGGTATACAGAGAACTGGGCAAACCTGCTCCCTTCCCCTCAATGGAACAATGAGGGATTTAAGGGGGCCCTTAGAAACTTTTGCCAGCAATTGAGGGGAGAGCATTGGAAAGTGGTTAACAGTCATAACCCATGGCATGACCTTATGGGGTGTCTGAAAAATATAGGAAAACTGTTTATGAACCTTAACTGCAAAATATTCCAGATACCTGACTATAATAGGTGCCATGATAACAGGTTGTGAGTGAGATGTTTTTCAGAACGGTTGAATATTGACTCAGCAAATGCACAGAATGTGGTCAGAGTATCCTGTCTCCCCCTCCTCCTTTCCAATGACCCACTTGCAATAAGAAAATTTGCTATTGCTGCAAATGTCAGTGACAAGCAATTATATAAATAAATATGAGCTCTTCTGAGTGTGGAGTGAGCGCCTCCTGAAGTCCAAAGACCAACCTCATCATGTATTGAAGGAAGGTGCATAGCGGAAAGCTGGACAGCAAGATTCACTTGGAGATTGTAACACCAGTTGAACTACAGCTGTACTGATGTATTCCTTCCTCAAATTCATGCTTATCAATTGTACAATGAAAGGTTAATAAATTAAAGTCTCTAAATCAGATGGATGCACCGTGCCCACTGTCTTGAAATCCATTAGCTCCTATCTGAACCTTGTAAACCTAAGTCAGTGAGGTCTCAGGAAGGAGGAACCGATGTATGTCATCAGGGAGCCCTCAGGGATTGGGAAACTGGGGAAGGTTTTCCCTCAGGGCATCTTCAGAGTTGAGGAAACTGGGGGAAAACCACCTCAGCTTTTAAACAGTGAGCCCTCAGGATTCTGATGGGTCCATTCAATGAGCTTCCAGGGAGGGGAGTTTAAATTGTAGGTAATGAGCCCTCAGGGAAAGGGAATCTGAACTGCTGACCCAAAAGGCTCAGGGTAACAAGGGGAATTTGCATGAAATGATCCTTAAAGTGATTTCATCCTCTGAAGTCCCTGCCAAATGGTGTTACTACAGAAGATGATGATCTGACCCATAGGATGTGGCATACTGGTTCAGAGCTAACTTCAATCTAGCCAGGTATCCTGACTCTGACAGTATTGGGCCCCAGATGCCTCAGAGAAAGGAACGTGAAACTCCATAGGTAATAACTATGGTGGATCTAGCCTGCAGAAGTTTCTTGCTCAGTCCCATCTGTTAGTCTTCAGCTTATATCTTGAGGCGTAAGGTTTGCATCCCTTACATTTTTTTTATATAATCAAAAGTGCCTCTGGAAGTTTTCTTTCCACATATAATAACTTCTAATAACTTTGTGAATCCATTAACAACTTAGACCAAATGTTCCAACCCTGGCTGCTGGATGCTCTGTATATAAGAACATTACTTTAGTTTGCACATTTGAAAAATTTGGACGCATCATGATCATGTAGCAATGAGTTCCACGGATTAATTATGAATTGTCTATGCAGTATTTCCATTCATTAGTTCAAAATTTGCTCCACGCAGTAGAACTTTCTTGTGTTGTTCCCTCTTTGCCATACTTTGCCTTCCCTCAATTCTGTCCTCTATTTTTCTGACTTCCCCCCCTTTCTTTTCCATTTATTCCATCTCACATTTTCTTCTACAGAAGACATGGGATCCTTTTTCTGTCTGTGGCTTCCTGACATCTGTGTATTTTCTGCCCCTTTAATTCCTTTGTGCAGACTTATTTTTTACTTGCATGTGAAATCTAATTTTCCTCATTTTTGCTTCTGCACACATTCCCATAGCTTACATTGAGGATAGTGACACCACCTCCACCGAAATCTGAGGCTGCATTAGATGGTAGTGCAAGCCATAGATTTGCGTCATTGCCTTTCTAATACATATGCAGCCATTAACCCTCCTGTTCTTCCTTACTATGGACATGTGTAATAATTTAACCTTTATTCCTAGAAGTATCTTGTTTTGCTGCTTATTTATTCCTGGTCCTGAAATGATAGTTTAAGGATGAGATTTTTTCAAAAGTGCTCAGCATTGGCTTAACTCTGCTCCCATTTAAGAAAGTGGAACTCAGCTTCAGCCAAACTCTGCTTCCAGTTAAGTCTACGGGGCACTTTTCAAAATGCTCCATGATATATCACATAGACTTAAAGTGCTATTTCCTTTTATAATGAGCTACAATAGTAATATATTTTTACATTCTTTATGTGCCTGGCTTCTCTAGGATATTGTACACTTAATACACATTCTATTAATTCAACTTTAATTTGAGTGAACTGAGCGTGAACATATTCCCTGAAAGGTTTATTTTATACCCATCTTTAGTAATCTAACCATAACCCTTCTATTTAAAACACTGATCTGAAAAAAAAATCCATATTTCCCATGCCTTTTGATTGTCATTCGTCAAATCAATGCTGCTTTTAGTATAATATGTTTTTAATTGCATAGAACGTGGCATAAAGAATATGATATACATTAACATCATGATAATGAAAGGAACTGCCAACTTAAGAAAAAAAAGCACCATGTGCATCCATTTCTTCAAATAAGTACTTATCACTGTATAATGCTTCATGAAACAATCACGATTTTAATAATAAAAGTGGTGCAAGTTCTTAAAACAAATGATGGAAAGTTTTGGCTCTCTGCAAGCTCTTGAGTACTGAATTGTATTTTCAAGATCTAGTAATACTTTTGTTCAGGATCAGAGTGCACAGTTTTATATAAAGTAGGGGGAAGAGAAAGAGGATTTTGGCAATTAATTCAGAACTTCCTCCTAACTAGAGAGAAATGAGTGGAAAAAAATATTTTGTAGATGCCAACCGAGTATTTACTGATTCCAAAATTTGTGTTCTGTGTCCACACCTGTATTTACTCCAGATATTTTGAAAGCTGCCTTCACATGAATAGGCACACACACTTCATATACAGTCCTCTACACCCAGAACATAGACTCTGTTACTTGTCTACAAGGGGAATAGCATTCTTACATGCACAACTTACATATTCAAATGGCTTGTGTGTTTAATTTTTATAGTTTTCATGTGCAGCTGCCATCAGTGCATCATACCTTCTCTGACGGAGCACAAAAAGGACACTTGCAGGTATTTATGCACAAAATTCTACACACACAAGTGGTTCCATTTGCAAATGGTATTATTTTTTCCCATCATAGACTAAAAATATTGCAGCTGATCCTCCGTTGTCCTGAAACGTGCACAGTTATTTACATCTGTGCAAAATGAGTGCAATAGTGTAAAATCCTATCATTCTGATCTAGCAGTTAACGCCCATTTCCACTTGATGTAAATGACTGGACAAGATGCAGGGCAATGGCAAATGAGTGCCATTTTGTTATGCCTAGATTCATTTCTTCAAAATACCTCCAAAGAGATAACTGAAAAGTCAGAAAGCTAAAGAAACTGATAAATATGTGGTAGATGTTTTTTTTTTTTTTTTTGAAAATACTACCAATGAAGGAGGCAGGTGGAAGAAATTACCTTCTTCTCTCCTTCCTCCTGCCATCTTGCTCTCACGGCAGTAGAAATTGTCCAAGATGTCAAATGGCTGGCATCCCTGCATCAAGTATCCTTAAAAACTGTACCCAAACTCACACTAGATACTGCCATTGCATCTGTAAAGGCTCTGGAAATTTGCTTTGGTGTAATGGCTTCCAAGTCTTAGTTATTTCATTAAAAACACCTCTTGCTTTTGATTTAAAAGAACAGTATCAAATAGCTGGATGATAGTATTGCATTATTTTGAACACATGAGGCTAATGCTGATGATAATCCTTTTATAGATTATAAAACTAGAAAATAATATCAGACCATATACGATTCATGTGTTAAGTTTTAATGGTTTAGGGCTAGACTACTTCATGAGTATACAATGAAATTCAGTTGGTACTATCTTTCTGAGAAAGTGTTGGCCTGCTCCTCACCTCAGTTCAGTCAATAACAAACTTGTTATATAGGATTGCAGACTAGGTTCTTAAATACCTTATATTTCCATTAAAGGATAAAGCAACTACTGTTTATCTATTTAGGCTCTAAACAGCTATACTTCATTAGCATTCCATACCTTTTTAAGTTGGACCTTTTCCTATGTCTTCTATGTCCAATACAGATAGAGACAGAAGTACACAGTTTTTAGAAGTGCAAAGGTATTCACATGATGGGCCAAGAAACATGTATCATGTCCTATGTTCCCTCTAAGGTGCACAAGTGCGTGGCCGCGCAGCGGCCGTCGCAACCCCTGCGCAGCACTGAGGGACCCCCGTGCAGCCCGGCAGCCCCCGCTGCCCCCTCCAGACTCCTGGGGCTGCGGCTTTGCTGCAGCAGACCCGGCCTGAGCCCGGCCTCTGGGCTGGCCCCTCCCCCGCCCCCAGGGCAGAACAGGCAGGCTCAGGGCTGGGGCAGGTGTGCAGGCCTGCCTGCCTGCCCCATGCGGCCGGGACAGCGGCATGGCCGCGGCCGGGGCAGGATCCCAGGCTCGCACCCGCTGGCCGCCTCGACTTCCCGGCCCGGGACCGGGGTTGGCTCCGCTCCACCGACGGCCTCAGCCTCCCGGCATGGGGCCGGGATTGGCCTCCGGTGCCGGGATCTGCTCTGCTCTGCCCTGCTGGCGGCCTCCCGGAGCCGCGGTCGGGTCCCCGTCGCCAGCGACCTTGGCTTCTTTCTTTCTTTTTTTTTCTTCTTTCTCTTCTTTGCCTTCCTTTTTCTTTCTCTCTTTCTCTTCCTTCCTTTTTTCTTTTTCTCTTCTTTCCTTCTTTCTCTTCCTTCTTTCCTCTTCTTTCCTTCTCTTTCTTTCTTTGTTTCCTTCTTTTCTTTCTCTTACTTCTTTTTTCTTTTTCTCTTCCTTCCTTCTCTTTTTTCTTTCTCTTCCTTCCTTCCTTCTTTCTTTCCTTCCTTCTTTTTTAAAAAGCTTTTTAAAAATTAATTTTAAATAAAAAACATTCTAAAAGTTAAATTTCAATTCAAAATTCATTAAAAATCAATTAATTAAACACAATTAATTAATTCTATTTACAATCACTTTAACTTCAATAAATGCCTATACATTCTGTCGTGTGAGTTTACACAAAAATTGTATTCAGAAAAAGTTTTGCACACAGCTTGAAAATTTTGCACACAAGCCGCCAAACCTTAGAGGGAACATTGATCATGTCTCAAGGTTCATCCCATCAAATAAGAAAATGGTTCTGAATCTTCCATCAGTTTCCTTCAATAGGTATTAAAGCTTCAATATTTTTTTTTCTGGTCAAATTTTGCTATATTTGATGGGAAAAATCTATGAATATGCCAATGATGTGGTGTTTTGAGATGCAAATCAAAAGAATATAATGTCATTGAGGTTAAGTTGAATGGCTCAGACAGTGAGACAACGTGGGTGAGTTAATATCTTTTATTGGACTAACTTCTGTTGGTGAGAGAGACAGGATTTCAAACTTACCCAGAGCTCTTC
Organism: Pelusios castaneus; assembly: GCA_007922175.1. Lineage (NCBI taxonomy): Eukaryota > Metazoa > Chordata > Testudines > Pelomedusidae > Pelusios > Pelusios castaneus. The sequence goes on from ML685813.1 coordinate 8,681,925, forward strand.
TTCAGATTTGGAAAACATACTCAGTGGCACAGCTAAATACAAGGTGGAACAGATTGTTTAGAATAAGTAATTAACAAATATTCTAAGGGCTCATTCAAGGTGAAGTAGCCTGTTAATACCTCTGTAGTGAAAGGCCAAAAGAGAGGTTAGTGGGCTACACGTTGTTGTAATAAACTATAAATTCAATGATATTATTAAGTCCATGATTTTTAGTGTCCAGCAAAGTTATGAATTTAAGTTTCCATGCTACTTTTTAGAAAGTGTTGTGCAGATTTTCTTTAAGGATGGGTATTGATAGGTCAGATATAGAATGATGATTCTGTAAAAGTATTCACCCACAGGTGTGTGGTGTTTTTGTCTTTTATCATTTTCCCGTGAGTTCATGCAAATCTGTCATTTTACTGCACCATGGCTCTTATCTACCAATCATCCATTATAGTCTAGTCTGAAAGACAACAGAGTCTTGTGGCACTTTTAAAGACTAACAGATTTGCGATTAATAAATCTGTTAGTCTTTAAAAGTGCCACAAGACTCTGTTGTCTTTCTACAATAGACTAACACGGCTACCCCTTTGGAATTAGTCTAGTCTGAGGCATTCCTTTCCTAGCTGTCTTTTTCTGTGGCAGTTTTCACCTGAGCTGTTGATGATGGCTTCAGTTTGACAAAATTATATTAAGTGTATTTTTATCTTATTTCTTCTTTGCTAGTTGTTTCTATTTTGTCAGATTTATCAATAATTAATTATTGTTGCATTTTTTTTTGGATATACACACAAAAGATGAAAAATACATTTCAAGATTTGAGCATAATGGTGAAAAGCAAGAATGCCTGAAGTCTTGCAGAGTATTAACTGTTTTGTAAACTAGAAATAGGGAGAGAAAAGGAAACAAATAAATTATACATAGACAACTTATAATGTTGAAGAGAAAATCAGGAATTTTCCCAGAGGTACGTAATAGACCTAAAACTGAGGTATGTGATATAATTCAAATGCAAATACAAATTCAGTGGTCTGTACTTCACTTTAAGCGAAGTAATTATTCACTGATTCAGATATTTAAAAAAGACATCTTTTTATCTTAGAAATTTAAGTACATTCACATTTATATCTAATAAAAATGGAATATATTTCTTAATTGTTAAGTATCCAAAAAGGACACAAAGGCTAGGGGTCCAAAAAAACAAAACAAAAACAAAACAAAAAACAAAACAAAAATGATCGAAAGCCTATGGATACCCTGATAACAGATATGAAACCATCAATATATACTGATGGTTTCAGATCTGTTATCAGTGTCATACCTTTTTTAAGCACTTCTATCTTGCCATGTTTTTGGATTGGTAAATATTTTCTTATTCAAAATATAGGCAAGATCTCTGCTAACATGAGAAGAATTCTTTTGGCCCATGCTTAGATTTGATAAAGGGAAAGCTGATGGTTCACCAGATAATAGTAAGCATATGAGGGAATGTGTGTTTATGGGAGAGTGCCTTAATTCTCAACTGTAGTATGAGAACTCTTCTTTAGGAGTACTCTCTTCTTTCACTGAGAGAATCACAGAATTATAGAATAATAGGGATGGAAGGGACCTCACGAGGTCATCTAGTCCAACCCCCTTGCTAAAAAGCAGGACCACTCCCACTAAGTCACCCCAGCCAGGGTTTTGTCTAACCAGGCCTTAAAAATCTCCAAAGATGGAGATTCTACCACCTCCCTAGGTAGCCCATTCCAATGCTTCACCACCCTCCTAGTGAGAAAGTTTTTCCTAATATCAAACCTCGACCTCCCCAGCTGTAATTTGAACCATTGCTCCTTGTTCTCCCCTCTGTTACCATCGAGAACAGCATAGCTCCCTCCTCTGTGGAGCACCCCTTCAAGTAGTTGAAGGTTGCTATCAAATCTCCCCTCAGTCTTCTCTTCTGTAGACTAAATAAGCCTAGTTCCTTCAGTATCTCCTCATAAGTCATGTGCCCCAGCCCTCTAATCATTTTTGTTGCCCTCCACTGGACTTTTTCTAATTTGTCCACATCCTTTCTGTAGTGGGGAGCCCAAAACTGGACACAGTATTCCAGATGCGGCCTGACCAGTGTCGAATAGAGGGGAATTATCACATCCCTTGATCTGCTGGCAATACTCCTATTGATGCAGCCTAATATGCCATTGGCCTTTTTGGCAACAAGGGCACACTGTTGGCGCATATTCATCTTCCCATCCTCCATAACCCCCAGGTCCTTTTCTACAGCACTGCTACTTAGCCGATCAGTCCCCAGCCTGTAGCAGTGCATGGGAGTTTTCCGTCCTAAGTGCAGAACTTTGCACTTGTCTTTGTTGAACCTCATGAGGTGTCTTTCGGCCCAGTGTTCCAATTTGTCCAAGTCTCCCTGGATCCTGTCCCTGCCCTCCAGAGTATGTACCAATCCCCCCAGTTTAGTGTAATCCGCGAACTTACTAAGGACGCAGTCTATCATCATCAAGATCATTAGTGAAGATGTTGAATAGAACCAGCCGCAGGACCGACCCCTGGGGCACTCCACTCATTACCGGTTGCCAACTAGATATCGAGCCATTGATTCCTACCTGCTGAGCCCGTTGATCTAGCCAGCTTTCTATCCACCTTACGGCCCACCCGTCCAACCCATACTTCCTTAACTTGCTGACGAGAATGCTGTGGGAAACCGTAACAAAAGCCTTGCTAAAGTCGAGGTATACTACGTCAACGACACTTCCCGCATCCACAAATCCAGTCATCTCATCATAGACCACGGGAAACTTTCAGTGAGTCTGTACCATCTCTCATTAGTTTGTCTGACATGGGTATGTTGTATAAACACATGGATCTGTATTTACCAATGTAACCACATGGCTAGGTAAGTGTCTAACAGTTCTACCCATAGATTTAATGTTTCAGCCACTAGACTTTAAGCCCTATCTGTCTGGTATAAGCATTTATTATGCACATGTGTCAGCATGGAGAGAAAAGAAGGAAAAAGCTATTGACAATCTACAATGTTCTTCCCAATTTGTTTCCTTAGAGAAACAGATCTGGAGTCTAACAAAGACATACTGAATGTTAGTGTAGTCTTTGTTATTATCTTTTTAAAAAGCAAATCTATAACCATCTCCTAGAACACATAGGAAAAGGGTAGCATAATAAATTACGACTGTGATGGGGTCGACTCACCTCTTAGATCACCCTCTCTTGGGTATGTGTGTGTGTTTCTCTTAGTGCTGCTGGTGGTGCTTTCCACTGGCTAGGGCCCTCATCATGTGGGCCTTCAATGACTCAGCCCTCCAGCCATCATCCACATGTGTGAACAAAACAAACACCTTTCAAGGTACAAGTCCAACAGGGCCTCATTTGATCTCTTCCTGTAGCCCTCCCTGGTCTCAATCCTCAGCCCTGTCTGGGCTAGCGCACAAATAGTCCCTGCTCTGAAATGGAGCAGTATTCCCAGGGCTTCCTCCTTGGAGGCTGTTTGCCTCCCGGAGAACCTCAGCTGACCCCAACTCTCCAGTTGAGTCACTAGTTTTAGTTCAGTTCTCTCCCCTTCCAGCGGAAATCAAAGTTCAACTAAGGCAGATGCTTTTTCAGGTCTTCAGCCCCTTTTCTGGGCTATTCCCTTTTTCAAGGCTTAAGATACTTTGCTGATGGAGGGGAGGGGGAAACCTAAGCCCACTCACTACTCCAGGTCCTAAAACAGGAAACTTGCAAATAGCAAGTTATTTAGTCTGTTGCTGCTGCTACTGTACCATGGTCCACTTCCCCGGGTCCAGGCCCTAGCACCTTTACTTTCACTCTTACAGCAGGTCTGAAGTCCTACTTGGGTCCCTGCAGCCAGTTAGGAGTAGGCGTCTTACTCCTCCGGTCCTTGACAGTAAACTAATCTACTCTGGCCAGCAGCTCCTTTTATATGAGTCTTGTGGACTCTGATTGGCTGCTCCTTGAGGACTCTTCTCAAACTAGCTGTTCCCCACAGCCTCTTCAGGCAAACTGGAGGTCCCACCTCTACTGTTCTTTCCTCGAGTGGAGTGTGGTAGGACCATGAGGCCTCTAGCAGTAGGACCAGGAGGCTTCTCCCAATGACCAGATATGCCCCGTACTGCTTGACACATTTAGCAATACCTTGATTCCAACAATCTTCATGAAATAAAAGGGTCATATGACTACTACAGATATATATATATTGTGACAGTTAACTCAAACTTTCTTCTTCTCACTAAATGACAGAAAGTCATATGCTTACCATCTTACATGAACCCAATAATAAATTAGCTCATTGCTAGTTATCATGGCCATAAGCCAGCTCACACTGAAGTCATTATTCATTATTCAGCTTCATTATTCCTATTGACTTCAGTGACAGCAGGATCTGACATGGAAGTAGGTATTGTAGATGGCATAAAATGTAGTGGAGGAAGGGTTAATCATTTCAGTTTCATAGTTGAGATTGTCAGTCTTAGAACTGATACAGTTCCTGAGCTGTGGATATCAGAAATGATGCTTATCAAGAATGTGGTGCTTTCTTGTAAATCCATGAGTGAGAGTCTTTCCTTTGAATTACATATTCTGCAATCAGCTCTTGTAGCTAAGCAGTCTTTCCAACTGCATTTGTGTTCTACATTTTCGGCAAGGATTGTCCCTTAGTTACCCTTTTAACTAAGTTATTAGGGCTTGATTCTCATTTACACTAAAGCCCTTTTACACCACTCTATGGCTATGTCTACACTGAAAAATTTAGGTTGACTTTACCAAGTCGACTTTACCAAGTCGACTTAAAGAGTCCACACAGGACTCTTAAGTCGACTTAAACCTTGCATTACTAAGTCGACTTAGAGAGTCTATACTAGACTCTCCAAGTTGACTAGTTAGGTCCAGAGGGAGGCGAGGATCCTTTGGAGCCTCGGCTCCCCAGGCTAGGAGGAATTCTCCTCGGAAGAGTGAGCCCCGCAGGGGGCTGGCTCTCCCCGAGGCACAAAGCCCCAGACTGCTTGGCTCCCTTTGGGCCTGGACCTCACAGGTCCCGGGCAGAAGGGAGCCCCGAGCTCCCTTCTAGCCGGGACCCAACGGTCCCAGGGAGCTTCCTTCTAGCGGTCCTGGGGAGAAAGGAGCCCCATGCTCCCTTCTGGCCGGGACCGAGTGGTCCCCGCGGTCCTGGCCAAAAGGGACCGTGGGGCGCCCTTCTAGCCAGGACCCCTGCAGGTCCATTGTCGGCACTCCAGCAGCTGGGGATCCCCTGGAGGTTTCCCAGCTGCTGGGGCACCAGCAATTGCCGGCACGGTGCTGCTCTAGCTGCTGGGAAACCTCCAGGGACTCCCCAGCTGCTGGAGCACTGGCAATAGCCGGCACAGCGGCGCTCCAGCTGCTGGGAAGCCTCCAGGGGCTGTCCAGCAGCTGGGGTGTGGGCCTTGGGCAGAAAGAGCCCCGCGCTCCCTTCTGGCTGGGACTGCTCCTGGCTAGGAGGGAGCACGGGGCTCCCTTTGGCCAGGACCGCTCGGGTCCCGGCTAGGAGGGAGCCCCGCGCTCCCTTCTCCCCGGGACCGAGAAGGGAGGTGGGACAAGCTGCTAGCGGCTTGCTGGGGATAAGGGAGCAGGGGCTCCGTTTTTCCCCTGCCCTAAGTCAACTAAGTCAACTTAGGGCATCCACACTGCTTAAATCGACTTAAGAAGTCGACTTAAGCATTAAAGTCGACTCTAAGCTAGGTTTAATAAAGTTGACTTTAAATTTCCTTAAGCCGAGTTAAGGAAATGCCAGTGTGGACGCAGAGTAAATTAAGTCGACTTAAGCCTGCTTAACTTGACTTAATTCACTAGTGTAGACGCACCTTATCAGTGTAAAAGGATCTAAAAGTGGATGCAAATGAAAGAGCCAGAATGCTGTATAAAAACATTTAGTGTAAATGGGAATCAGGACTTCAGAGTCTAATTCAAGAGTGCCCAAGTGCTAGCTCATGAGGATGACTGTGCTAAAGGAAGATGTATATTTTATTGGGAATTGAAATGCATTCCTGGAGCCATAGCTTTTGATATTTAATCAGAAGGTTTTGAATTAGCCCAAGTGCCATATCTTTAAATGCAGCTATGGTGCCTTTCTTTCAGCAGCTCTCAAGTGAATACCTGCTCTGTCACAGAAGAGGAAGAAATGAGGGTGCAATGTAAGCTCAGGGTTCAAATTCAAGCTTAAGTCCAGGACTGGATTTACACCTTACTTGTCCCTAGGCACAACGTCTTCAGCACCCTCCACTGTCAACAGCTGACCTTCATGTTTTCTGTGTGGAGGATGGTGCTAGATAGGGGCTGGCTGGGTCAGTTCTGTCCAGAGGAGGCTCGGGAAACTGATTTGGCCAGCTCTAGGTTGGGGGGGGGGGGAATGTGATCACACCTGGGCTCTGAATTCCAGCCTGACCAGAGGGCAAGGCCTAAGTATGAAAAGGACAGAGGGGCCCAGGCGAGAGGAGGAGAAGCAGAAAGTAGGGCCCCCAAATTGGACACCATTCACCACTGTTTAGATGCCACTATACACGTTCCTCCTGTGCCTAACTGGAAATCCAGTCCTGCTCATCCTCTACGATCTAACCTCTACTGGCTACACTACACACAAATTGCACTAAACCAGGACTCAGTTTCAGGACCTACTGGGATAGAGAGTCCAAACCTGAGTCAAGTTAGGACCCAGTCTCTGAGCCCTATTGCTTTGCAATGCAGACACAGTCCTACTGGACTTGTGCTCTGGGAGTCTATCAAAGCATTGCACAGGTTAAATTTCTCTGTCCTGCACTAGAAACAAAAGATTACAGTGGCAACTTATTGGGATAGCTAATAAGCTTGAGCTTTATAATGCAACATAGATGCTGGACTCCAGGTTGAGTCCTGGAATTCAAGAGTTCCTAACATGGGGTTACAAGCGAGTGTAAACCTTCTAGCCTCAAGTTAACATATCCAGGATTGGCTAACTTAGTTCTTCTAACCCAGGGCCTCCATTGAAATGATGACATCTCTGTGGTTGTTTAACTACTGCTTCCCTGCCAGAGTGTGAGCGCCCCATAACGAGCTGGATACATGCTTGACTAATCCTGCCTGGGTTTAGCGTCTAGCGAAGACTGGCTCTCCTTTTCCACAGAACCATTTTGGGAGCCCATGAAAGATGGAAAGGCGAAAAAACTGAAAATCCAACAACCAACTCTCTGATTATCTGCCCCAGAGCAGGTTGCTTCTAACTTGTGTCAGATCACTATGAGTAACTGGGATTAGCATGGGTGTAGTTGTATACACTATATCATCACTGTCATTACAAGAATTAAAACACTAACTAGAGTTAGTGAGACAGACATGGTATGAATTACATTAATTATGTAGGGTAATGCTGTGTGTGGAAAAAAAAACACACACACAACCCCCACTCCCCACCCCCCAACAACCCTCTCTCTCAAAGCAAATAAAAAAGGGAGGAATTCATCATGTACTTTCTTCATCAGAATATCCTGTCTTGGAGGAGAAAAAGTCAGATAAAAACCTATATTAGGGAAAATTCACACATCCTCAGTCCTGGGAAAACAACACTTTTTTTTTTTTTTTTTTTTGACAAGTACATCTATATGGTTGAACACGAATTTACTGAGGAAAGAGGATATAATCTGATGGGCAATACCATGCCATCAATCTTTAAGCAGTACTCCCCATTAACTTCAATCACACTTTTGCTTAAATAGCAATGACACAATACAGCCCTATCTAAAGATGATGGAAAATAAAGAGCTAGAAGTATTCTGAGAGTGTAGCTGAGCAGAGGTATTAAGCTTTTTCACAGTTTTTACTGTCTTTACCACTAGAAAGTGACATCTGTAACCTAGACAGCTTTTTGAAATACAAGATGGAATTGAAATCAGTCAATAAGTATCCAGATTTTTTATCTTTGTGGTTTTCATTTTCAGGGATAATTTACGTATGGGCATGGTATAGTAACGACATTTATTAAGAGTAAAGATTTTTGGCTTCTCCCAAATTTGTTTCATAGCCTGAAAAACCTAGAAAAGACAGAAGATCTTGTAAAAGAAGGCACTGGGGTCTTAAAAGAAATAGAGAAAGATCATCAGGGTTAAATGCTAGCACAGAGACAGCTTTTTCAAGCCCTGCATGTGTCCATGTCCCTTTGACTTCACTGGGAGTTTCAGTTATGCAGGGTTTGCAGGATCTGACATTTAACAGTGGTGTCTCTTCAATGCAAACCCTTACACAGCTCATGCTGAATGAGTCTGAACATGAATTTACTTTCTAACACAAAAGCTTGAGTTCTAGACTTTGACTCTCAGATACATCAGCACAAGAAGGGGCAGAGATGGTTCAAAGCCACTTATATAATTTCATGACCACTGGAGGCTGCTCTTAGTTTTATTCCACTGCAACAGGGCCCATTCTGCAGCTGGGGAGCTTTAGAACACACCTGATTCTAACAATGCCCTCTTCTTCCTCCCATATGCTTCCTCCACTGGGAAGCTAAGAAGGGATAGCACAGAACCAGCCTAGAATGCCTCAACACTGGATCCACTAGGGTAGTTTTTTGGAATATTTGTATCATCAACTCTACCACTGACTCATTATATGGTTTTTGGTAAGTGAGTTACTTTCTGTGTCCCATTTTCTAACTTTAAATTGGGAACAGTACCATTTACTAGCCTATCTCATAGAAGTGGTGCAAGGATCAGCCAAAGTTTGTGAAGGACTTTGAAGAGATATGGTTTCATGTAAGTGTTGAGTATTAAAATTAAGTGAAGAAAAAAGAAAATGCCTCTGTCGTGTCCATTGCTGAACACACAAATCATGTTGTGTGCACTCCACATAGTGTTGATTACCAACAGTATACCAGCTAACAATATTATTCAAAAAGGATATAGTCAGAAGTCCTGAAAGATGGAGGACATATGTTAATTATTTAGCATATTTGGATTTAAGAAGTATTTAAGGGCTCAATAGGACTCTCTGCCTGTTCACTAAAGATGGGGCAAATGCAGATAGAGTAGCTGTGATCTCATCAGCATTACTTAAATACTAAATACTATTAAAATTACTGTGAGACCTAATCTACACAGTTTTTGCAGTTTGTAACTATATTAGCTATTAGTGTAATTTTATTTTTACAAACTTAGATACATTGGTAGACCCCTTAGTGTGAATGTACTTATAGCGGTATAAAGGTGACTTATACATATACATAGCTTGTTCCCCCATCTAAATAGGGATAAGCTATAGTGTATAAAGCACTTTTATACTGTTTACTTAAAGTACAATTTTTGTGTGCATGGCAAGTGCTAAGAGGAGATGTAATTCCTTCAGTTTCCAGGGCCACTAAAAGCATCTCAGCAAAGAGACCAGTAGTAATTACTTAATTGTTCTTCTAGTGAAGTATTATACAAGCCACCTCAAATAATCCAAAATATGAATGAGCATGGGATTTTTTTAAAAATGTATTCACTATAGTAATAAAATATTTGTGTTAACAGTTGAAACAAAGATATTGTCTGTGAAGTTCAGCATTGTATTCTACCAAATGTGATATAAAGGAAATACAGAACAAAGACAAAGTGGTTCACCAGTAATAAAGAAAATACAGATAAAAATGTTTTCATTCAATTTTCTTTATTACAAAAATGGAGACACAAAGGTTACATAAAATAAAATGGACACTGAACAAGAAATGGAAGACGTGCATAGGATCCCATATATTTCTGGACATTATGTTTGTAAGGATGCTGAGGGACATTACATGTACACTGTGCCCTCATTCTTCAGGGAAAAAGCAGAGACATGGCACTAGGACTGAATGCACAGGAAAAGCCAAAGAAGCAGAATGTCAGTGAAACAAGAAAGGAATGGAAAAAAAGAAATTAAAAGTTTAATGTTTCAACAAATTAAATTATTTAAAACCCAGAAACTGTTTGTATTTAGAGTATTTTTAGAAAACAGAAATTCACAGAGATTGTAGCACTTTACGAACTTTGGATAGTAGCAGAGTGCACACGTGATGTATACTATTTTCAATTAACTAGTACTGAAAATATAGGACTGCTCAGGTTTGCGATAAAAATAACTATTTTCTCATACAGAAAATGGGCAAATTAGATAAAATAAATATTCCATGCCATTCATTGTAATAGCATAAAATACAGTGTGCCCATAATGCCACGTAATAATGCCAAATATAATTTTGCTCAGGATCATGTCCTATACATACCATATAAAATAAAGGTGTAAAAAACCAAGGTGTTATTAACACTAATTTTTAAACCCAGTGCCTGAAAAAACTGTTAATTATGTATAGGTAAGTGACTATGGCCCCAATCCTGCAAACACTTACATATATGCTGAACTTTAAACATATGAGTAGTCCATTGATTTCAATGAGACAATTAAGATGCTTAAAGTTAAGCATACGTTTTTGCAGGATTTGGCCTGACACAATTGCTCCTTGCATACACACATTTTTATTAATTGTATACATTGTTTTTAAGAAAAATATCATATGATAAATAGTAGTTTATAAACCCCTAACATCAAATAGAGTTCTGAAATAATCATGCTATTCACGTTAATTTCTCAGACCTTAAATTGCCTAGTGAAATTCTAACTACAGTGAAACCTGGATTATCTGGTCCTCAATTAACCGTACATTCAGTTAACCGGGATCGCGGAACCATGGGGAATCGGGTGGCCACAGAAGCTCCGCCGGAGCTTCTGCGGCCACCCGAACCCCTGGACTGTGC
>ML685813.1:8693081-8718734 GCA_007922175.1 Pelusios castaneus
AACATTTATGAGTAGCCCATGTTTGGAAAACATACAGGTTTTCCATGAGTTAAACCCTGGTCCTTCAATGGCAACATATGCATTGACTCCAGATGGATCAGTATTTCACCCTATATTTTTTTATCACTTTAGATACATATATTTATATATAATTTAAAAGGTACATCTGATGAATAACAGCACAGGCAGCATTATATACTTCCATGTGGAAGCCCCCGGTAATAATGGATAACACTATATTGCTCTTTTGAGACTTATTAGGAGCTGAAAAGAAGATGGGGTGCAGAAGGAAGTACAGAAGGAAAAAGGAAGCACAGTCCTAACAGCTGACCATGGAGCAGATGTCTGCCTGATGTCAACAGATGCATGCTGAACATGCCACTGGCATCAGGAAATGGAAGAATGGGAGTTGGGATGGCAAACTGAGAAATAAAGCACCTGACTTAGAATCAAAATGTGGATGTTAAATATGCTGGACTGTGGAAACACATTCTGAATATGATTCCGAGAAGTATTTTCCATGTGTGAACCATTGCACAATGTATATCCAATATAGAGGGAAAATATGAGAAAATCCAGAGAGTGATCTCAGTATTTTGACTACATTACACATTACTCAAGGTGTTCTCATATTTACTCCTTCATTGTCAAACAGGTGCTTATAAACCAGTGAGCACTTACACTTATATGTGTAGCTTCTTGATACAAAGCTGGAAACTCTACTGAAGAGACAGACTTTAGCATATAAGGTTGCATTTACTAAGAGTTCAATTCTGCAGATGTAATACATGTATTTGCTACTGTAGTAAAGGGAAATGTTATATATGTAATGCCCACAGAACATAAATGATTGGGAGGCCATCCTGGTACACACAATCCATGTTAAAATGCAATAAACAATAATGCAGATATATGAGTACAGGCTTATTCATGGGTTTCCCTGTATTTTGTTTTGAACACTTGGAAAACATAATTAACATATTAAGCCAAGTCCTTGACCCTGCAGAAGCAAAAAGCAACCTTATATTAACTTAGAGGCAAGGTGGTGTTACCCCAAGTGCCCTGAGCACAGTGTACACAGATGATCTCCAGCAGCCATAGTGGTCCCTAGGAAGTCATCATAGATGACCACAAGATATAGTAGCCTTGAAGATTTTTTAACTACTTCCAAAGTTGGAACCCAGAGACCAAGTAGTGCAAAAATGGCATATAAAAATGAGCTCCACCAATGGTGTGACCTGTGCAAGGGATTGGAACTTGTATAACATAAATCATTACAGTATAAGATTCCCTTTGCCCTCTCATTCTTGTTTATTTAAGAAGACACTATTAGACCTTTCATTAGCTGTTGTAGTTCAACAGCTTGTTAACAGTGACAGGGATCATAAAAATGGATATGGCTCAGAAAATTACCATGCGGTTGAATTTGGTTATTTGGATTCTATATATCTATTATATTATTCCATTAATTTAAAGGCTGTAAATGTCATTCTCTGTTTTTATATGAAGTTTACACTTCATGGATTTTACTTCAAAGTGGTCATCTCCCTAAATCCATTACTGCTTTGAAATAGGACTTTATTGTGGTATTCATTTCTATTTAGCTAGCAACTGATCCTGTTCCCAACTGGTCCTAGGGCTTCTTATCCCCCAGGGTGGAAATTTTTTCAGTGCCCATTTCCCACGCACCACCACCACTCAAACACAAGCAACCCCTATTCCTCAAAAATCCTGTTCCAGTATCACAAAAAAACCAGGGATTTGGTAGGAGAATGTGGTGATTTGGTGCCCATGTATGTTGGCACTCAAGGTGGTTGCCTGATTGCAGGCCCCTAAAACCAGCCCTGGTCCCAGGATTAGGGGAAGAAGTACAAGTGTCATAAATCTTTCTCATTTTCTGCACTCTGCTTGGGAACTATGACATAGATATGCTCTCTTGGGGATAATGAAATCAAGCTTGTCTCATACAACCCATTTAACTCCCATTATGGTTTCACTATGTTTCCAGTGCAGCTTCAGTGGGTCTTTAAATAGCGTAGAGTTAATCAAATTCTGTGCTCCTGTTCATTATTTTTCATTTATCACCCTAAATGTCCATCTGCAATATTAAAATGTCACCAACAGAGAAGTATTTCACATGGAGAAGAAGGTAGACTGTTTAGAAATCAACATTTTGCTTTTGCACATATGTTGTAAATAGGTTTTTGTTTTGGTTTTTTAAGAGGGAAGAACAAGGAAAGTATATATTATATACAAAACACTACATTAAAAGAATGTTAAGTCAAGTACTCCAAAGTCAGGAATTCCAGAATTAAGGTTGCCTATGCATGTCCATTTTTGTGCATGCACTATCACATACCATTTTTTTTGCATGGGATCCTTCATTCAGGATGCCTCATTGAGTGCAGAAAATGGCTGGTGTCCATTAAATAAGCAGCTATTCAAAATTTTGTTTTCTCTTTGTTGTCGAATATGTGGTCCCAGGCATTATTTTCTGTACACTATTCAATCCTTCTCAGAAGACAGATTCATTAATTTCCTCATGGGCTTTTCTAAGATGCTCATCAATATAATATATGAATGCTTCACAAAGACTAATAATGTATTTTTCTAACATGCCTGTGTGGTATTATTTCCATTTTATTTATGGGGAACTCAAGTACAGACAAATTAAGGCAGGTTTCTATTGTCTCTGTGGACTAGTCACTAAAGGGATATGAGACACATTTTATTAGTGTGTTTCACAACTGTTTGGTCACAGAAGAGGAAAGTTGAAGCTCAGGCATCTCAGGCTTCATCTGGGGTAAGCATGCTCTAGTAGTCACAGATCTGTCTATCCTTTCTCCCCACCAAGTCTGATCCCTTCTGTCTTGTCCACTCCCAATTGTCTCAGTCCTGTTTCTCCATCTCTACCTTTTTATCTCAGTATGATCGATGTCATCTCCTTTTACCAGTCCTTTTAACCTTCCCTAATGAAGTCCAGGCTCCCCATCTGAATCCAAGTCTTCCTTCCAACATGGTTCCCAGGACCAGTTTCCCTCAACTGGGCTCCGCAATCAAGAATCTCTCCAGGCACTTTGTCCAGCCAGTTCAGTTCACCTGAGATCCTTATCCAATTTGAGTCTTCATTCCCATCTGTTTAGGTCTTCCAATGGCTTGGTGTTCCTGTTTAACTCTGACACTCCGTTTCATTCTCCATGACCCGCCAGGCTGGGTCCTCTTTTCTCTCCTCATTTTCAGTCCTAATAAACTCTTCCCCATCAACATGTAGCCCCATTCTCTTTGTCCCAATCTACTTCCTCTGACACTGCTGATCCAGCTTTTGCTTTCTGCCTTACAGTCAGGGGGAGCACAGCGCAACACAGAAAGTCTTGCGAAAGGGCCCAATGACTGCTGGATAGAGTATTTGCAAAGAAACTCCAGTCCAAACCCTGTATTCTTAGGCTGGAGCATGTTCAGTGTAAACAGATTCTTCTGAGAATTTAGCTGTCACACTCAACAAATCTCTACCAAATGTGTGCAAACTGAGATTTTTCAGAGACTTATGACTTGGCCAAATTTCTTCATGGGAAGAGAAAAAGGCACATCCCTGATACAAAGAATATAATAATGGATATACTGGGTCAAAACAATGGTACATCTAGAACAGAATCCTGTCTTCTGACAGTGGCCAATGTCAGGTGCTTCCAAGAGAATGAACAGAACAGGTAAATATCAAGTGATCTGTCCTCTCTCTCCTATTTTCCAGCTTCTGGCAAACAGATGTTAGGGATGCTTCAGAGCATGATTTTGCATCCCTACTCATCCTGGCTAACAGCCATTAATGGACCTATCCTCCAGGAGCTTATCTAGTTCTTTTTTAAATTGTATTATAGGCTTGGCCTTCACAACATCCTCTGGCAAAGAATTCCACAATCGGACTGTGTGATGTGTAAATAAATACTTCTTTTTGTTCATTTTAAACCTGCTGCTTATTAGTTTCATTTGGTGACTCCTGTTGTGTGGAGGAATAAATAACACTTCCTTACTTTCTACACACCAGACATGATTTTATAGACTACTATCATATCTCCCATCAGTTATCTCTTTCCCAAGCTGAAAAAGTCTTTCCTCACATTAAACTCTTCCATACCCTAATCACTTTTGTTGTCCTTTTCTGTACCTCTACCAATTCCAATATATCTTTTTTTTTTCATATGGGGTGATCAGATCTGCACTCAGTATTCAAGACGTGGAAGTACCATACATTTATAAAGAGATAATATGATATTTTTTCTGTTATTATCTATCCCTTTCTTAATAATTCCCAACGTTTTGTAAGTTTTTTTGTTTTTGTTTCCCCCTGCTGCTGCTCATTGAGTGAATGTTTTCAGAGAACTATCCACAATGACTGCAAAATCTCTTTCTGGAGTGGTAACAGCTAATTTAGATAGACACCATCATTTTATAAGTATAATTGGGATTATGTTTTCAAATGTGCATTACTTTGCATTTATCAATACTGAATTTCATCTCCCATTTTGTTACCCATCACCCTGTTTGGTAAGATCACTTTGTAACTCTTCACAGTCTGATTTGGATTTAACTATGTTGAATAGTTTTGTATCATCTGCAGAATTTGCCATCTCACTGTCCTTTCTTCAGATTATATTGAACAGTACTGGTCCAAGTACAGACCCCTGGGGGACACCACTATTTACCTCTCTCCATTCTGAAAACGGACCAGTTATTCCTACCACTTGTTTCCTATCTTCTAAATAGTTACTGGTTCAGGAGAAGCTCATGACAGCTTATTTTGATTAACCTTGTCAAAGGCTTTCTGAAAATGTAAGTGCACTATACCCAGTGGTCACCTTTGTCCACATGCTTAACTATCTGCCCCAAAGCAAAAAGGAACTAGAATTTCTGAACCAAAATATTTGTGTGTATATGTTTTTTAATCATGGGAAAAACAATGTATTTTCCAGAATCTTGTTTTCAGGAAAGGATAGGAAAAAAAACCTGAAACTTTCCCCCCCAAAATGAGCCAGAGGCAGACATTAATTATATAAAATTTTAGCACAAACTACTAGAGTTTGGCAGAATTATAAGCAAGTGAAAACAAGTTCTTAAAATGGAACGTGTTAGGCAACCTTAACTACAAGTGGTGTTACCATCTCCACATATAATACAGATAAACATAATAGTTTCTAAGAAAAATCATCTCCTTTTTCAGGGTTAGATCAAACATTCATTACTTGCTGTGGGCTCCACCATGGCACAATACTTAAGCACACATTTATCTTTAAACAAGTAAGTGGTGTCACAGAAGTCCATGGGCCTTAAATGTGTATTTAAATGCTTTTACAAGTAGGGATGTGATTATTCGCCTCCTTAAAGTTAGGGGGAAATTTCAATGCCTTGCTGAACTGGGGCCAAAATGATGAATTAGCATGAGTAGGTATATTGATGAAAAAGTCAGATTCCCCACTATTCCATGCAAGTTTATTCTGGAGTATTCCAGAATTCCAAATAATGGAATTACACTGATATAGAATGGATGTAATATAGTGGAAAACAAAAGTCAAGGAATGAAACCATGACTCCATTTAAGTTAGTAGGATTTTGGCCATTGACTTCAATGAGACCAGATCTGGATCAGGCCTTAAGATTCCTTATTGTACTAGGTACTTCAGTCTATAGAGAAGGATGTCTTTCTATAAATATATGTAACTGAATCTTGGGAACTCCATATACGCATTTTGTAAAGAGGATACATTCTTGGATGAAAGATGAGTTATGCAAGATCATTTTCTAAAAGACCATAACAGATATGGTAGACAACAAGTGGATTTATCCATCATCTTTTGAAGTGAAAGCTTTCAGAAATAATTTAAAACTGATAAAAGTTGTTTTTCACTAGTTTTTTGAATAGATGAAAACTTACTTTTCCATTGGTAAAAATGCTCAAGTTTTCTTTAGCACACACACTGATTTTTGCCAAACTTTCTTCAAATATAAGGTAAACATATTTTTTAAAAAATTGAAAAGCACAGACTGAAAACAAAGTAAAGGAAAATATTTCAAAATGTCTAATTTTGTTCAATATCTTGATGTTTTGTCACAAGAACATACAGAATGTAAGACATGCAAAATTTCACAGTACTAATTTTATTTTTTGAAAAGAGTCCTTACCACAAAGCTCCAGTTTCCAGTTTACTCTGGAACCACATTGCTTTCTAGGATTATTAAAAATGTGGAAGGATTATGCCTTAGTCTCTGGTCCTGCAATCAGATCCATGTGAGTGAACTCTTACATCTATGTTGATCCTCACCAAAGTGAATAGGCTTCTGTGCAGAAAGAAAGATCTGTCCACATGGATCTAATTGCATAATCAGGCCTACTCTTTTAAGTATGGCAATTGTGAAAAAAAGAGTTCATGAGTCATAACCATATTTTCTATTCTTTGTTAAAGTTGAAGATAAAGAATTCTGTACTTGTCTTTCATGACCAAAACATTATGTAAATAAGGGTTGGGAATGGCAGCTTTCCTTTCTTAAAAAGCATGTGCAGGGCCCGTAAGTGATCATTACCTTGGGATATAACTTGTGAGGAACCTATTATGTAGCTAGAGGCATTTTGGTAGAGAGGAGAAAAAAAGCAAAACAGATTAACTAGTGAAATATACAAAGCTTAATGGAGATAGGGAATTGATACTTTAAAACAATTCTATATTGTTTAAAACCTAAAAAATATAATATGCATAATGTTTAGTTTTAAATACCGCAAATGGAGATAATGAAGCAGAATATTTGAAAGAACAAATAGATAAATACTTTTTTAAAAGAATTAAATACGCAGGGTCACATATGGGAACAAAATACTCTCATGAAAGATGAGCTCATCACAAACATGAGAACCTACAGCATCCAATGACATATAAAAGTCTATGCACATGTGTTTTTAGGTAAACTAAATATATGAGAAAAATGAATAAAATAAAATAAAATGAACAAAGGAGAACAGCCAATAATAGTTTATGTTTTTATGGTTTCTCTATAAAAGCCACTTCTGAGAATTTTTCATGCATAGATTGATCAATTATTTCCATTATGATAGTCATCTGACATGTATACTTTAGAAGAGATACAGAAAGTCCAATCTGAATCCAGGTCTTTATTTATTTTCCCCTTAAAAATAATATTCTGAGGGAAAAGAAGAACACATACTACTTGTCTTATCTACAGTATCAAAACATGCATGATAGACTGATGGCTAAAATGAAAGAAAAAACAGCAGAATTCTGCTGCCATGATTGGCTTCCATTTTCATTTTTAGTGGCTTTGCAGCATCTATCTGCATTGATGAAGATTGCTATAGAAAATAAGGAGTGTAAGAAAAAAGTAAATTAGAGAAAAAAAGTGAAAAATAAGTGAAAATAAATTATTTGTTTTAAAACATGTGAAATAAAGTAAAAAAATAAAGTGAAAAAGTAGAGTGGGAAAGAAAAACAGAAAAATAATTAATGCAATATTTACACAATGTTAAAGACATTTACTCAAAAACAGTCTTTCTCTAACAGTAAAAACAAATGATTTGGAAAATGTTGCCAAAATTGCACTTTTTAAAGTGAAAAATGAGTCCCTTTGACATTGCAGGAGTGACAAAACTGGATACCAAAAATTTTAATCCACAGAAGCAACAGCACTTGCATAGCAGCAATGAATATTTCCCCACACTTGACCAATAATCTGTCAACAATGCTCTAGAGTATCGTTTCCTTGGGGTGGACCCCTGAAGAGAGTTGTGGGAAGGTGTCATGGTAGGTGCGACCAGAGTGGTTTCGTTGTTTGTTTTAGAGCTCTGGTTATCTGCCCTACGTGGATGGGGCCCATGCAGAAACACCGTTTACACCCAGGAGGCAAGGATAAAATGGACAGCCAGATCACTATAACTGGGCTCTAGATCCTCCCCCACCCCGACCACAATTCCTCACCTGGGGGTAGTGGGACTCCTGCTGTCAGCCCTGGGGCGGCAGCAACAGTACAAAAGTAAGGGTAATAATGGGGCGCTAAATATGCTGTGGAAAATGATACTGATGAATGGTACTTTTCACATTCCCATTCTTACGTCTGTGCTGCTGCTGACATGGCACTGCTGTCAGAGCTGAGTGTCCAATCAGCAGCTGCTGCTCTCTGTTCTGCCTTCAGAGCTGGGTGGTGGTATACATACTTGGGGGAGGGGAAGTAAACAACTACGAACACAAAGAAGGAACTCCCCATCAAACAAGCTTGAGAACCACTGGCCTAGAGGAACTGCTTTAGTGGGCATGAGGAATATTCACTCTCCTTGTTTCAAAACATAATCCAGCAGAACACTTAAAAACATAGTTTTAAGCATATGAACAGTCTCATGAAGCAAGCCTAAATGGTTAGCTGAATTGGGACCTCAATCTATTGCCTCTATATTAAGCAGAGCTGAGTGAATATGGGGGATGGATGGACTGCAAAGGTTTCACCTCAATATATTCTTTTACTTTATTCTAATGTATGTAGAGAAAGAAAATGTTATAAATACTCAAGTAAAGATGAATTTATCTGAATATATACAGTGGAATGTTTATCAAACATCCTAAATCAAGAAACAGTCATTTGGATTGAGGAACTCAAACACCCAGCATCAATTACAAATAGTGGATACTTGAAGCAACAATGAAGGGCAACCCATAGACTGAAATATTTGCACATACATCAGCTGTAAAACAATTGTGAAAAATGAACACATTCATAAAAATGCTCATGGTTCATTCATGCTTACAGACAAAAGTTTGCTAAATAAATTGATTGTGCAAATAAACCCAGCACTTACATTCAGAGTGCCACCAGAGTGCCACTTTGTGCGGCTATTCTTTGTAATACGGACAATTGTTCACTTTAATGTGACCAAGACTGTTGAACTCATTTCAAACAGGCCACATATATTGGTTGATAAAGTCTTTCAGACTAGTGGGAAAATGTTGAATGTCCAATTATCCATCTCCTGAGACTTTTAGTCCTCACAAAAGCCACTTCAGATGACTATCCAGTGTAATGTATGAAGCATTATGTGTACAGCATCCACAGGTATTTATGGCTGTGGCATAGCTAATTTCAGTATAGAATGCTGAATATTTACTTTTCTGGCATGTAACCTGTAGCCCCAATTACGTGATTTTTGTCTAGTTATACAACATATGTATATATCTGAATTTACACAACTGTACATTAACAATTCTGAGAAAACATGATGAAACAGAATTAATTTAGGATTATAGATATTGACCAAATAAGAAGGGTAGCTGGAATTATTGAAAACAGTTCAACTGTAAAAACAACAGGAGTCCTGTGGCACTTTATAGACTAAGAAAATTTTCTTTGGCATAAGCTTTCGTGGGCTATAACCCACTTCGTCAGATGGGAAGTTCAATTGTAGAATATTTGATCCAGAAATTACACAGGACACATTAAATTCAATTGATTTTAAAATATGAACTTTCAAGAGTGGTAACTGTGAAAGTTGGAAGAAACTCCAACCCAAGCGAAGTATACTTCAAACCATATTGTGTAAGTTCCTTATTAATTATTATTATTATTATTGAAATTACTCTGCATCTAGTAACAAAGATGGGACTGCATTGTGCAAGGTACTGGATGAACACACATTAGCTGGTAGTCCCTGATCTGAAGAGCTTGCAGTCTCAACAGACAAAAAAGGCAGAAAGTGGCCGATAGGAAGTGTTATTTCCCCTCCTTTTGCAGACATGGAACTGAGGCAAAGAGACTTTAAGTAACTTGCTCAGGTCACACAGGAAAATTTGTGAAAGGTCCACGGCCTGAATCTGCATCAAGTGTTATCTTGGCTTATTGTTAATGACTTTGCTCCTGTGTGCATATGTTTTTAGAAGAGACAACAGGTATTCCTCAAATATTCATACAACCAAAAATCCACTTCCATGAGAATTCTTGATCAATGAGTGAAAGGGACATAATGTGATCAAACTAACCAGTTACTGGAAATATGGGAAGGTATTCATGAATGCTGATTCTGCAGTACTTCGTTTTAAACAGTGTACTCCCCCCACCTCCCACCCCATTAAGGCCTTTTCAAAAGCAGCATTTCTCTTTATGATATATTAAAGAAGTCAACCTGGAAAGAAACAGGTTATTTTCTTGAGACTTATGGAAGTTACTGTGTGGAGATTTTAATATCTAAGAAAATCTTTGACAAGCTTAATTGATTTCTGACAACTTTTTAATATAAATATTTCAGTCATACATTTTCATTTAAAAAAAGCTTAATGTCATCTTTAATTTGATACAGTAGTGAACTTTTAAAATTGTAAAGCAACATGCTAGCAATCACATTTAATGTGACAGCTAACTTATGTGAATGCAAGTATAGTATACTTAAATTGAAGTTAAGCATTTCAACATTCTGTTATGCCTAAAAGAGTATTTTTATTCAAACGATAAGATAACTTAAAAATCGCCCCATTTACAAGGAAAAATATGAAAATTATAATGCATATTTTTCTTTGAAGTGGAAGTTTTGTGCACTGTGAGTGGAGATGTCCCACTACTAGTTATAAGAGTCTGTGGCAGCAGTAACTCCAAGTAGCAGGAGAACCTGGCCTTCCCTTTAAATTCTGAACAAGGGGCCTTCGTGGGCATTGTAGGGAAGGCATTTGCTACCTGCAGTCCAGCCAACACATTCCTCTGGGTCTTTTGGTACTGTTCTGTCCTTCTTTGTGCATGTTGTGACTTGCTGTTGTCCCTTGCAATAAAGGGCCCATAGGCCACTGCAGACTGGAAAATCCTATTTTCAAGTTTCAGTCTTCCTCTTGGGGATACTTTTCTGTTGTAACTCCTTCATAGCAACTAGTGCTGGTCTGTTTCTCTCTGCCTGCCAGCCGGTTATGATGAAAAGACTCCATTTTAATCCTGTTCTCCAACTGAAGCATGCCCAGCAGGCCAGTCATGGTGGGGCTTCCTGGGCCCAGAGTTGTTCCTGTGTAAGTTCAGTGTTGGGTCATCCAAATCAAAGACATGAAGTACCCAATCCTAAAGAAATACGCATTCTGGTGTTTATTCCCCAGCCTGTGGGCTATTTAGAAGGCACAGGATTGTAAGGCCAAATAACATTTCATAATATAGTGGTTGGCATCTTTCATGGAATTTAGGCAGTAGTAGGGTGCGTGGTCAATTATTAAAAGGATGAGGTTTTCCATTAAGTAATACTGCAGCACTTCTCTGGCCCACTTCACACCAAGGTCTCTTTTTCTATAATGAAATAGATCTTCTCTTTGAGATATATACATCAAATGGGGATATCAAGCACACTTTTCTAAAGACAATACGAAACAGATTTATATTTCTGATTTCTGCCTGGCCTGTGCATCAAGACAATGAGTCTTCACCAACTGCTCTGAAATTCTTCTACCACCTGGAGGTGCAACATCACCAGCAACTCCTGACATAAGACATTCCAAAACTTCGTGGGCAGGGTTCTCTGGTTCTGGTAAATGTTTCTGCTGTGCTCCATTGTGATGTAGTGAAAATCAGCCAGGTTTGTGATAAGTACATTTCTTGTGACAAGAAAAAGAAATATCAGACTCCCTGTAATATCTAAACCCAAGTGAATCATGTCTGATACCTGCAGTAACAGAAGCTGCAGACCCAGTTCTGGATGGGGAAGACGAGTGTTACGAATAAGCTCTTGTAGCTTCACCAAACCTTCAGAAGGTTCATGGGGTAAATCTGAGTCCCTTTCTTCTTCCTGGTTTGCCAGATCTCATAATCCTTCTTCCTATCTGGAATACCACCTCAAAGAGCCCTTACCATCTAGATATTCATTCTAATTCTGAACTGGGCAACAACAGCAGTACCCTGTCACTGGGCCAGAATTTGCATGGACAGTTGCCCCTATTGTAGGCTTGTTCTTTATACTTGGGCTTTCAAGATCTTTTCCTTTGCTAAAGTCTAATGGCTTCAGCTTTTCTCAAAGCTGGAGCATGTATTGTACTACTCTGATGCCTGTGGGCTCTTGTTCCTCCAAGATTTTCTGAACTAGGTCTAGAATTCCTTGATGTTGCCTCCTATATAGCAACTCAACAAGTGAGAAACTTGACGAGGCCTGGGAACATCCAGTACTGCAAATAAAAGGGGAAATAACAAGCAATCCAAATGGCAAGGGTCTTCACCCGTGAATTGTCTCAGGATCCCCATGAGGTTTCCACTGAATTGTTTGACTTACCCATCCATTTGTGCATGGTAAATGATTGGATTTTCAGTAGCTAACTTAAGTTCTTCATCAGTCATGACGTGAAGTTCATTCTTTGGTCTGTAATTATTTCATTTGGAATTCCCACCCTAACAAAAACCTTTGTGATTTCCATTGCTATGCTCAAATGGCCTTGTCATGTATGTCACTTAATCTACAACTATCTGTATGTGTTAGTCTCCATTCATACTTTTTTTCTAATGGTCCTATCAAGTCCATGCTAATCTTCTCAAAGAAAGTGTCTACTGTGAGCATTAGTATCAGCTGGATCCTTGGAGCAGTCTTGGGTCCTACCAACTCACACTCTGGACAGGCCATGCAGTAATCTCTTAGTTCTTTGTAGATGCCTGGCCAATAGAACTGGCAGACAATTCCCTCCAAGATTTTCTCTGTCCCCAGATAACTGATGAATAGAACTGAGAAAGCAAGCCGAAGTAGTTCTTTCTGAAAGGTACAAAGTACTAGAATTTGGTTCTGAACCTTGGTCTAGTGGTTGCATACAAAGTCATTCCTCTCTCAGCTCAAAATATGGCCATTGGCTTAGTTTCTGTCAGTTATTTACCTCCCACTTGAAAGTGGCCAACTGTTCAAGGTGGGGTTTCCCTTCTGTCTTCCTATTAAATCCCTGATTTGGGTGAGCCACTCTGTAGTCAAGGGTTCTTGTGTTTTCTGGTCCCGATGGCCCCTCCAGGATCCTTCCACAGATTACTGGGTAAGCCAGAGAGGCCATCCCCATCCCATGGAGAGTTTTGATGTGAATTCCCAAGATAAGCTGTAACTTCTTTGTGGGGTATGAGTAAATATTTCTATGTATATGGGGAAGGAAAATTGTGTCAGTTGGCATCCCAAAGGCCTTTGCCAACTTTTCCCTTATGAGAGTCTATCTGCAGCCTGAATCTATTAAGCCTATCCCTTCGGACACAGAGACCTTCACAAGAACTATCAATCTTGGTTGGCTCCGTCTTGTGGGCTCTGGGGCCAGCTGTCTGGGCGTGCCCATATTTACACTCCTCAAAGTGGCAGTAGTGTTGAAAATGACTATGTTGCTCACGCTTGAAACAATTACCTGCCCGTGAGGCTACTACCTTATCCCATTTCATTGGGGATTTCATTTTAGCTTCTATATTTTCTGGCTCCCTGGCTTATGTGAACTTGAACTTTCTTGTTCACTGTCCACATTTCTCTGCAGAAAGAACTTGGATCTCAGCCCAACCTGCTGTCTCCTTGCCTTGTTCCCTCCAATGTTCATCTTTCACAGTCATTGTGCTTCATCTTTCACAGTCATTGATGGCCTAACCTTAGGGCCCCCACCACTGAGAGTCATAGGTGGTACCCCTTCAGCCAGGAAATTTTCAATGTCTGCTGCCTCTGACAGTGCACCTAGATGGTGTTTCTGCACCCACTTCTGTTCCCTGAGCAGGAAAATCTGGATAAATTACTTAAATACATTATCCTCGGCCATTGCAGCCATCTGGGATTAGACAATGCCAGCAATAATATTTGAGGTCCTGGGCCGTGACCTGAGGTTAAGCCCCTGGTGGATATCTGGGGAGATATCAAAATGGTCTAAAATAATAGTCATAATGATGTGGCAATCTGAAGACACATTGGATCCTCAGGATGATCCAGTCAAGTATAAGGACAAGAAATACGGTCCAAAGATCTGTTGACTACTCCACCACAATAGCCATGTGTCCAAATGTCACCAAGAAGGCTTTGGGGGTTAGCCTCTGTGTCCATCTTTGTTAGCTTGATTGGGATCCCAGACCATGTCAAAGATTCCTAGCCCTTGATTAGCAATGGCTCCTGAAGGTTGTAGGAGTGTTGCCATTTGCGGAATCAAGTGTTCTTGCTACTTTTGGTAATATGTGGTCAGGTCTCAAATGAAGTGCTGATAGTGCTCCTGTTGCATTGAGTGGCTTGTTGCTAGTACTATACAGTCAGATATTGTAGTAATTGGATATGTTGCAGATGCGGCTTGGCTGCCTGTTGATTTTGGTTCTCCACCTTCCATTTCAGGAGTTTCTCCACATTTATGCTGCCTTTTTGTAAGGTTTCATTGTTTCTCTGCTGACCCTCCTTATGTCCTTCATCGAAATGGGCCAGATTCTCCACCAGCTCTGGGTGGGGACAGGCCTCCACACCTACAGGTAAGAGACTATGGTGGCAGTTCCATCTAGGTAGGGAAACTAAGACTACCTACTTCACTAGGTTCCAATCCAGGTTTTCTCTTGGGTATCATAAGGAAGACGTTCGGGCACTTGAGGTCCAGGTAACACCATCCCCTGATTCTCTTTCTTCTACTGTGTCCTTTTTTCTTAGTTTGCATAATAACCCACGGTTATCCCTTGCAATATGGCCCACACATGGGAAGTCCTGGCTTTATGCATAAGCCCTCCTCTTGGGAATACTTTCTTGACATAACCCTCTGTAGCAGTGAATGCAGGTCTATATGTCTCTGCCTGCCATCCTGCTATGCTGAAGATTCTCCCTTTCAAGCACTTCCTCAACTGAAATATGGAGGCAGGCCTGCCAGAGTGAGGCTTCCTGTTTCTATCTCCCTGTCTCCCAAGAGCAGGGTTTATCCACCCAATCTCTTGCACACAATGTAGTTTCCCATTTGAGACCTTTTCTTCTCTTTTCTGATGTATAGTTCTTCTCATTACATAGATATCCGGCTGCCCGCATTTTAAAAAATGCCTTGAGCAGTGGTTCCCAAACTTTTTGCCTCAACGGTCACAAATATAATTTTTACAGCTCTGAATGGGCCACCAGTCTAATTAATTAAAATTAAGTTTAAATTAATTACATTTATATTAAAATTAAGTGATTAATTTAAATCAATTTAATTAATTACATTCAAATTAAATTTTTAATTAAAACATTTATTTAAAATTTCAAAACGTTTATTTAGTATAAAGCTTCCTTTTTTCATCACAGTTTAGCTCTGACTCATATGCTCAGGAGCAAACAACAACCATTCAAACTCAGCCATACAAAGGTTTAAAAAAACCCAAAAAACAAGTCAAGGATAATTACACTTCAGAAAAGAAGGATGTGAAACTGAGTGTCTGAAAAGAAGTGAAAATGTGTAAGAAAATATGATATTCTAGATGAAGTATTGAAAGCACAAGTTCAAATGCTTTCACTTTTTAATAAGATGTTGATTGCTGAACATCACACCACAGGGTGAGGCCCCAGTCCTGCAAAGACTTTATGCATGAACGTAACTCTTTGCAGGGTGACTACTTCCATTAACTACAATGGAGTTATTCACAGTGTGCACAACTAAGCAATAAAGCAGGACCAGGCCGTTAGCAGCCACTGCAGCGCGGCTTCTGCTCCAGGCTGCCTATGGGACCCAGCTTGCAGCCACAGCCCAGCTCCCAGCTGCACACTAGTACCAGACAGGGGAACGAGCAGCTGTAACTCGGCTCCCAGACAGCAAAGACCACTTGAAAAAGTCTAGCCGGTCCAAAGAATTAGTAACCCCTGCCCTAGAGATACAGAGTGGTAAGTGCTGAATTTTTCAGTTCTCAGTCTGAGAAACAAAAAAAGACAGTGTGCTTAGCAGTTTCTGAAAGTCAAGCCTCTTCAAAGATCTTTAAAGTCAGGCACCCAAAAAGATGTAGCTAAAATCATTAAATTCCAAAGGGGTAGCCGTGTTAGTCTATTGTAGAAAGACGACAGAATCCTGTGGCACTTTTCTTTATCTTGTTCAGTGAATGTTCAGATTTAAAGGTCCTCCATTTATGACTATCGTTATTTGAGTTTTCTATCAGGATTGTGGTTTATCATGAGACATTTGGTTCACCTCAAACAGGAGATTAGAAACCGTGAGTGGGAATTTTTCATTAGATAATGTTATAATTTTATTATTGAGATTAGATATTATTGTGATCACATTATTGTACGTTCTTTTCCCCCTATGGTCTTATGTGGAGTCTGATTATGCCATGCTCAGTGAGCAATATTTTATCCTTATAAATATCCATACTGCAATCAATGGAATGATTAATGTAGTAAAATACTCCTTGAAGTAAATAAAAAATGTTGGAATCTGAGGCTATGTACACACTACCATTCTTACCGCGCAATAATCCTGTTGCGCCTTAAATGTCCCGTGGCTGTTGTTGCATGAGATCGTGTACACACTCGGCTGGCTCTAACGGAACAAAGCCCCCCACCCCTTCTTTTCGCAGTCCTCCAGAAAAACAAACTGAATTGTGGGTACCTATCCCACAGTCCCCAATATCATTTCCCGTGGTGCATTATGCTACCGATGCTACCCAGCAGTTACCAATAGCAACGAGCGCGAATTTCAAATTGAAGCAACCGGTTTCCGGAACTGCCTTTTAAGAATCAACATGGATTCAGCTGTGATCTTGAATGCTGCGTTCAGCATTGTAAACACAGCCCAGATTCTGATGCGGTACGCCTTTGGCTCTGATTCAGAGCAGGACTCGGATGACTCTATTTCGGATACTGACAGCCTTGAGAACAGAACTGATATTCTGATCAGTTTCGCAGACCAGCTGCACAGCCTGAACCGCCGTGTTTGGTCCCGGCAGACGAGCACTGACTGGTGGGACCGAATCGTCCTTCAGCTGTGGGATGATGAGCAGTGGCTACAGAACTTTAGAATGCGGAAAGCCACATTTATGGAACTCTGCCAGGAGCTTGTCCCGGCCCTGCTGCGCAAGGACACGAGGATGAGATCCGCCATCTCTGTGGAGAAGCGTGTGGCTATTGCCCTATGGAAACTGGCAACTCCGGACTGCTACCGCTCGGTCGCAAACCAGTTCGGGGTCGGACGTTCGACCGTTGGAGTAGCACTGTCACAAGTGTGCAGAGCCATCAACCGTCTTTTGCTAAGGAGGATGGTGACCCTGGGGAACGTGAGGGACATCATTGAGGGATTTAATGAGTTGGGCTTCCCGAACTGTGGTGGTGCAATAGATGGAACTCACATCCCTATTCTCGCGCCCGACCATCTCGCCTCCGAGTACATAAATCGGAAGGGATACTTTTCCATGGTTCTTCAGGCACTGGTGGACCACCGTGGTCGGTTTACGGACATAAATGCAGGTTGGTCTGGAAAGGTGCACGATGCACGCATATTCAGAAACTCTGGACTATTCCGAAGGCTACAGGTGGGCACCTTTTTTCCCGACGAGAAACTAACAGTGGAGGGTGTTGAGATGCCAGTAGTTATCCTTGGGGACCCCGCCTACCCACTGATGCCATGGCTTATGAAGCCTTTCACCGGGAAGTTGGATCCTGCCAAGGAGCGCTTCAATTACCGTCTAAGCAGGTGTAGAATGGTTGTTGAGTGTGCCTTTGGCCATTTAAAAGCACGCTGGAGATCGCTGTACGGCAGGCTTGATCTAAATGAGGACAACATACCTACAGTCATTTCTGCGTGTTGTGTTCTTCACAATATTTGTGAAAACAGGGGGGAGAGATTTAATAGCTCGTGGTCCATGGAGGCACAACGCCTAGAATATGCCTACCAGCAACCGGACACCAGGGGTATCCGGGGGGCGCAGCTAAGGGCAGTGCGCATAAGGGAGGCGATAAAGAACCATTTCGGTACTGCGGACTAAAAGTCTACCTTTTTATTTCTGATTTAATTTTTAATTGCTATTTTTTTTAACTGTATGAGAATTAGTGCATTGATTTTTTTCCTGTTCTGTGTTTTTATAACAACAAACGTTTAGGGCATATTCAAAATGAAACCAAATAAAGTCACATTAAGTTTAACATTGCTTGTACTTTATTAATATAACAATAATGTAAGGTTAGCAGTAAGGGAAGGGTTGACTAAAGGTGGGTATAGGTGCGGGACTCTACGACATACGTTGGGGGAGGTGTTGAGTTAACGTTACACCATGGGTGTCCATGGTGGTCTAAAAACTGTCTGGGGGGAGAATGTTGCATGGATGGAGGGAAAGGAAGATGATGCTGAGGGTGGGGGGGGCGAGACTGGAGCAGACCGACCATGGTCTTCAGGAGGTTTGTCTGTTCGTGCAGAATTCCTATTGGGGCATCCTTCTGCTTCTCCCTCCTCGCGCTGCTCTCTCTCTTGTCCTGCCTGCACTGCCTCCTCCATTGCCTTGTCTCCCTCACAGAAGCCTCATGGGCTTGCATGAGCTCTTTAAATATATCTTCCTTGCTCCTGCGAGGCCTCCGCCTTATCTTCCTCAGACGCTCTGCAGCATCTGTACACTGTCCATCGAAGGTCGTTCCTGTGCAGATATGAAACAGTTTGAATGGCATTATTGTTCTCGCCACGTTCAGGTGCAAATAAGGATGTTCTCCCAACACATTCCTTGGTTACTCAAGGGAGGACATACTGGGGGGCAGTAACAAGTTTCCCAAAGATTGGGATGTGTTGCTGTGAGTTGGTCCACGGGACAGTTGACTATTGCCGCTGCTTGTTCTGATCCTGTGTCAGAGATGGCTGCAATAGAAGCAGATATCACACTGCTTAGAGTGCCTCTGCAAGCGAGAATGCATCTCCTGCATGTGGCTGACTTCCAGCCGGGACCTTACGCTGCAGGATTGTGCGCGGCAATGGTTCCCGCAGCCGTGCTTGCTAGCATGAGAGGAAGAGTCTCCCTGAATGGGGGAGGGCAGAGGCTTGCTCTACCATCTAATTTCAAGAGAAGAATCTGGAGATATTTGGAGCAAGCGTTCAGTGACTTGAAAGGGAACGACTACTTGGCAATCGAGGCATGCATTGATGCGCTTTTTATGTAATGCCAGTAACACCACGACACATCAGTAACGCACAGAAAAGAAGACACATAAAAGGAGAACTCAAAGCGTTGTCTTCCTGTACACGCTAATCTGTAGCTGCTAGAATAGAGAGCACTCTGAACGTAACTTACCAGAGGTGCCATCTGCCGATTCCTGGGAAGGCGTTGAAAAGGAATCCGTGGAGCTTGTATCTGGCTGGGTGGCGAATAACTCCTGGCTCCCCAGGTCGGTGGCTCCGTTGTCTCCGTCCTCGTCCTCTTCCTCCTCTGCTTCGTCATCAACGACTGCATCGTCGCCTTCTGCCGCCTTCTCATTTTCTGATGCTGTCGCCGAAGTGTCCACCGTAGAGATCGGGGTGGTTGTGGGATCTCCGCCCAGGATCGCCTCCAACTCCTTGTAATACCTGCACGTTGCTGGTGCGGAGCCAGAGCGCCGGTTGGCCTCTCTGGCTCTGTGGAACGTTATCCGCAGCTCCTTGACCTTGGCCCGGCATTGCAGAGTGTCTCTCTCGTGCCCCTTTTCAGTCATCGCCTGAGATATTTGTCCGAAAATGTCGAAATTCCTCCGGCTGCCACGTAACTGTGACTGCACGGCGGACTCTCCCCAGATGCCTATCAAATCCATCACCTCTGCTGTTGTCCAGGCTGGAGCTCGTTTGCTGCGGCGCGAAGACATTGCGAGCGGAGCACACAGGGGCAGCAGCACAGAACAGCGAGGCAGAAGGGAGAGGGGGGAATTCAAAAATTCGCGGGGCAGAAGGGGAGGTCGGGAAAAATGAGGTCACGGCAATAGAGGACAGGCGGAAGTGCAGAAGGGATGGGATTGGAATTGTGGGCCATTTCCAGAAGGTTCACATTGCGCGAGAAGCGTACACACACGGGCTGTCACGCAATAGCTATTCCGCGTTAGCAGCAACCACGCTCGTTTTGGTGGTTTACATTTTGCGCAAGAAGACGGGTCTTAACGCGCAAAAACTGTAAGTTATGTGTGTACGCTCTGCTTGTTATCGTGCAATAAAGGGCTTTATCGCGCAATAACTTTGCGGTGTGTACAAGGCCTCACTCTCAGAAATCAATGAGACAACTCAACAAATATGGTGCTACTCTGTGTGACTAAAGTGGGCAGAGAGTAAAGTGGGCCGAATTGTGATCTTACTGATGGACTCATCTCAAGCTGCTTGGAGATTTAGTGTTATTAAGCAACTAAAAGACCGGCCTATCTGAACCTCTTCAAAACTCTTCTGGAAATCTGCTAATACTAGCATATGTGTGATATTTCAACAGTTCTACTTTGAGACTTGTATGAACAGAAATGAAGATGCACAAAAATGAAAATAACAGAGAAACCTTTTTCAGAGATCAAAAAAACTTAATTCCAGTGTCAGCTTACTTTTCACTTTATTGAACATAATCAATCCACTCCTCATCTAACTTTCTCACTATATAGGGGTAGATAAGATATGGGTGTATTTTAATAATTTCTCTATTGTTTTTCATTACTGTAATCTTCACATAGTTAAATATTGTCATGAGACACTGTATGGGAAGAATTTACTCTAATTTCTTTGGTAACAATCTGCAGGCCTTTTCTGACATTTCTTTCAAATGTTCTACTTTCTCTGACTGTGAGTGTGGCCAATAGTAATCAGTGTGACATTATTTGTAAATTTGTCTCTTTTCTGGAATTACATGAAGCCATCAAAATCTGTTAGTGATTTCTAGCATTCTCAATATAAAACTATTAGGGTCTCCTCAGGGAATGGAATACGGAGAGTTATTCCTATACTATACTGAGATCTTGCCATTTCAGTTACAACAATGTCTGCTTGATAATATTCATATTCAATGTATTTTTAGTGTTCTTTTGTAGGATCCCTTAGAGTGCAAAACATGGCATACTTGCTATGTCTATTACATCACTGTTTTGAGGAGGCTGTCAATTTGATATATTTCTTGTTGCCACTTTGGTTAAGCATTATTCTGAGGACACAATACTGTACGGATTCCTAGTCATGGATTGTATACTCATAGCATAAGACAGGTATGAATTCACCTAGCTCTTTAAGGACTCAGTGCCCTCTAGTCTCCTTCGGCTCTCTTATGATTGTCAAGAAAGAGCTTCTTATTGGAAATGCCCCAATGTGGGTATTTCTAGCTCTCTACTTCTCTCATGGACTGCAATTTTGTTTAGGATTATGTTTTGCATCCTTTTTTATATATTTGCCATGTCCTGTGTGAGATTCTCAGTGACCTGGAGCAAGTTCTTAGAGGAACTAGATATTTCCTGGTCTTCCAGCCACAGAATCATATCATCTATAACACTACTGACAACTTTTTGCAAGTACCCTGGTAAAGCTGGCAGTTGAAGTTCTGTCTTGTATTAGATTCAACTATACAGATGGCTGCTTGCAGATTTCCAGTTTCAGAGAACTCTGATATCTTCAATGCTTCCCTTATGATGCATTTTTGTTCTTTCTTCTAGATTTGACCAAAAGTCAAGGCTGAAAAGGCCTTCATAGATGTACTGGGAAACCTTTCTATCTTGACAATATCACCCAAGGGTTCTATTTAACACTGGAGCACTTAACTTCTATTATTGAGGTCTTCACCTAAGACACTAGCTACTTCAGGGTGCTTTAAGGACCTCTGTCGTGAAACAGATTCAGCATCCAGAAAAGTTGCATCCTTGCAGATAGGGCTGATGAAGTGAGGTTGAAGTTATTGGCATTCCAAAATAAATAAATAAATAAAATAAAACTTAGCACATGCATTTTTTTCAATGACTTTTCACTGTTTTACAATTCTGCATTATCTCATTAAGATTATAATTAAAAGGTCCTGCTTAGAGTACTAAATTTCTTAGGTTACTCATTTTAAAATGAATATTTACTCAAACTGGTTAACAAACTTACTTCTAAATTTTCAGATAAAATCATTCTATACACAAAGAGTAGGTGCTGTAATTTTGAAGAAGATACTCTGTTCTTCATGTATAACAAAGTGGTTGAATCAGCTTTATGTGTAATTCTCACGTAACTATGGAGCCATGGCCAGCATCTCCACAATATACAACATACTTTTTCTTAGAGATTAAGAAACAATTGTCTTTCTGGCATCCGGGACATAATCATACATCAGCAGTTATAACTAGAGGCTCCTTTAATTGCAATTTTTTTTAAATAAAATGGGCAGTATATGAAGAGAGATATGATTTGTCATCAAAACATCTGACCATGTGAGTATCTGTTGGCCTAAATGCAATGGCTCCAAAACTTTTTAGAAAATTGCCCTTCCAAAGATCATTGTGCTTATTCTGTGGAGAAAAAATGGTTGGAAACATCCTATTAAAATATTTTTCCAAGTATTTAAAATATTCCCTTCAAACTGAAATACTACAGAATTCTACTTCCCTTTTACTGGTGATTTAAGCAGGCAGGTATTACTTGATAGCCACAGGTGAGGACTCTCATTCTTAGCTAATGTTGCCACCTGACAGCCTTTCCAGCTTATTTCCATGGGAAGGCACCAATGGGGCAAAAAAACACATACGTATTTTAAAATCTATTACTTTATTGTTACTGGTGAAACAAATGTTCTTGTAAACAAGAATAAGAACTAAAAACATTTGACCATTTGCAGTCTCCCTGCCTGAGACGCTAGCTAGTTCAGGGTGCTTTGAGGGCATCTGTCCTGAAACAGATTCACAGGCCCAGCACCCAGAAAAGCTGCATCCTTGCAGGTGGGGCTTTTTCTCATCAGAGATGCATCAGATAGCAATCCCTCATCGAGCTCACAGATCAAGGAGAACTGATTGCATTTCTTGTTCAGGCTGGATGCAAAGAGGTCCACTTGAGGAACTCCCCACCTTATAAAGATCATACCACCACCTAATAGTGACAAGACCACTCATAGTGAGGTAAGAGGGACCTGCTGAGAAGGTCCATTATGTTGTTTCTGGAGGGTAGTGCTCTAAACTAATATTGGAACAGCCCACCATAAACCTGAAGAATCTCCTGCAGCCTGGGAAGATTGAGATGTGGAAATATGCATTTTTTAGATTGAAGGAAGCATACCATTTCTTGGGCTAGTGAGGGAGTGATGGATCATATAGAATCATAGAAACTGGAAGGGACCATGAGAGATCATCGAGTCCACTCCTCTGCACTCATGGCAGATCAAATGTAACCCATGTGCCTAAGTGACAGTGTCTCTTTAAGGGGTCTCTTGAGACTGGGTTACTATTACTGGGCAGATTTAGCTGCCCAGAGCTAGAAATTTCTGGAAATTGGATGTTCCACACGGTTTTCTGATGGAGGTGTGGCCAGACCCCATGACAGCAGCAGCCAGGGAGTTTGCATAAGAAGATCCCATGTGCTCAATGTGTGACTGGGAGAAGCTGAGCCGGAAGTGGACAGCAAGATGTTTTCTCCCCACTCTGGAGCATTTTGTAGCAGAGTTTGTACACATGAATATGTGATTGTGTGTTGGTTAACTAGTGAGCTGACTGGATGCTGCTGTTCCAGAAGAGAAAGAGAAGTCTGCATGGATTTCTACTAAAGATTCCTACAACCAAGGAAGAAGAAGGAGTTGCTTCTTTCACCTCAAGCCATTGGACTTGATATACAGATACTGTAACTGAGATTTGGGTGAACTCCACCTAAACTTTGGGACTCTTGGGTATCTTTCTCAGAGTGTTTCTGTGGGGACTGTTCTGTTTATTTATTATTATTTATTATTAAATTCATTTTGTTTTCTTATGATAAGATTTATTAAGTTAGTAGTTAATAAAATTTATTGTTATGTTTATACTTAGTAATATTTTAATGTGGGGAAGGTAACTCGCAGCAATCTTCTCCGTGAGTCCCTTAAAGACTGAATCCTTGATCTCCAGCTGCTTCTTTATTGGATTTGGGGTTTATTTCTTTAGACACTGGAGAGGAGCAATTGAATGAATTTCAGTCCACCCGAAGGTTACACAAGTACCATCTTAAACCATCCCTGACAGGTATTAGGGAGACCATATGCAATTTCATTCTCTTGAGATATTTGTTGCAACAGTGCATCTGAGATTGTTTTTTGATTTGGGATTAAGGAAGTAACAGGAGTCAAACCCCTTCCCTTTCATGTCTGGAGGAACTTCCTTCATGGCTCCCACTTCAGAAGAGTGTCAACCTCCTGAACGAGGAGTTGCTCATGAGAGAGGTCCTTGAGGACAGACAGGAAGTTAGTATTGTAGGGAGGTTGTAGCCAGCCAAGATGACATTAAGGACCTAGTGATCTCATGTAATTCAGGCCTAGGCAGGAAAGAAGGGAGAAAGGTGGTTCAGGAATGGACAGGGAGATGGCTTTTGAGTGGAGACTGTAATGCCATCCTCGACCGTGTCATCAAAATGGCTAGCATTTTAGTGTCACGAGGACCTCAGTTGGGAAAAGGAAGAAGTTAAGGCATGGTGACAGTGTTTAAAACCCCTTTTCTTATCTTTTCTCCTATACGAGCTGAAGCAAGAAGGCTCTGGAACTTTGACTGCTGCGGAGGATGAAATTTGTCTCCTAGAGGCCTGTGGTGTGTTAAGGCTCAGTGAATGCATGGTGGCTCTAGAGTCCTTTGGACTATGCAATCTAGAATCAGTCTGGTCTGAGAAGAGTGCACTGCTGTCAAAGGGAAGAGTTTGAATGGATTGCTATACTTCCTGGGATAATCCAGATGACTGCAGCCATGAACACCTGCATGTGGATACAGCAGAGGTCAGGGATTGTGCTGCCAAATCTGTTGCTGTCAGTGCTACCTGCAAGGCCACTCTGGCCATGTCTTTCCCTCTTCCAGGATGATGGCAAAGTCCTGGGTTTGTTCCTGAGGCAGTCTCTCAGTGAACTTTGACAGAGAGTTCCAAACACTGAAATTATGTCTTCCCAGCAGCTCTTGATGGTTGGCAATTCTAAATTGAATATTGACTGAAGAATAATTTTTTTGACCAAATAAATCCAACATCTCTGAGTCTTTATTTTTTGGGGGTCAAACTCAATTTGGCTTTGTCTCCTTCTCATTGGCTATGTCTACACTTGCACTTTTAAGTTGACTTTAACTAAGTCAACTTAACTAAGTCTACTTAAAGTCGACTTAGTTAAGTCGACTTAGTGTGTCTACACTTAAAATTAAAGTCAACTTAAAGGGGAACTTACGAAGTCGACCTAGAGCGTCCACACTGGATGCTCTAGGTCAACTTTGTGGGTCTAGGGGGACCTTGGGCAGGTCCACAGTGGCGGGGGGGGGTACCCCTTGTGTGCAATGGGGCAAAGGGGGACAGGGACCCTGGCAGGGCAGAGCCCTGTGTGTGATGCTGTCTGGATTTAGGGAAGCATTTATTATATTATTTTCAATGGATATCTCATAAATGCTATAATCCATAGGAGCATGTTTGGTATCAATAGAAAGTAATTTGCTGGGAATGATTATATAGTTTATGTCTAGGAATTCTATTTCAATTAGAAGTTAGGAATATGGTGTTCTATCTAGACTTTAACTTATGTTATTTTATGGAAATGTCTGAAAGGCGTCTGTGCAAAACCATTGTGTCCTTAATGTTTAGGAATGTG
>ML685813.1:8719134-8735550 GCA_007922175.1 Pelusios castaneus
TGGGACCATTGTCCTGGCACATTCCTAAACATTAAGGACACAATGGTATTGCACAGATGCCTCTGTCAGACATTTCCATAAAATAACATAAGTTAAAGTCTAGATAGAACACCATATTCCTAACTTCTAGTTGAAATAGAATTCCTAGACATAAACTATATAATCATTCCCAGCAAATTTCTACCTTTCTATTCATACCAAACATGACATAGTTCCTATGGATTATAGCATTTATGAGATATCCATTGAAAATGATATCATAAATGCTTCCCTAAATCCAGTCATTGTCACACCCTGCCCACATGCCCTGCCCTTTGGGGGGGGCATGCCAGGCTCCCCGTGGCAGGGAGGGCATTGGTGTAGTCCTGGGGTAGCCCTAAGTTGACTTAGGGCTACCCCAGGGCTACACTGGCTTAATTCGACTTTAAAAAGTCGAATAAAACCTTAAATCTAATGAAAAGGTGGTTTAATAAAGTCGACTTAATTTTCATTAAGTCGACTTTATTTTCCTTAAGTTGACTTAAGCAAGCTGCTTAAGTCGGCTTAAGCAAAATGCAGTGTAGACGCAGGGCAAATTAAGTCGATTTAAGCCAAGCTTAAGTCGATTTAAGCCAAGCTTAAGTCGACTTAATTTACCAGTGTAGACGCAGCCATTGTCAGCAGCCACCACAAGGGATCCATGGGGTGGATGTGTAAAAAGATACTCAAGTCTCTTAACTGGGACATTGTACTTCTTTTCAGCCCTCTTTGATGTTGGTTGCAAAGAAGATGGCATTCATCACAGGGCCTGAACCACCTTGAGCACTCCTTCATGTAAAAGGAATGCAAGCTGAACTGGCACCGCAGTCACCAGTACATCCAAGAGGTTGTCCATGGTATCCTTCAGTTCTTCTAGTCTGTGTCCAGGTTGAAGGCCACCTATTCAAGAACTCTTGGTTGGCCCGGAAGTCATCCAGTGGGATTGAGGGCTCCAAGATGGTGAGCTTTTCATTTGCACATGAGGAGGAGGATGGTAACGCTGGGTTTTGGGGTGGGATCTCTTCCTCCCTGTATTTGGGCTGATGTGGTCACTTGCTCCTGAAGTTCAGTTCCCTGATCAGATGATGAATCCTGAGTCTCTTCTGGGGCTATTGGTACCATGACTACTTCCCCAATGAGTTGTGAGAATAGGGTATAGTGCCATGGAGAACCACCAAGAGTTCCAATATGGCACCTGCATGTGCCATTGTCCCTGGAGTCAACCAGATGCTGGAGGGTCCACACCGAACCCCTGTGCCCTTGAGTGCTGACATTGGAAGGGTCAGGAGCCATGCTCCCCTTCAGAACACAAGGAGGCAGGCTGGTGCTGTGATCTGAGATTGGTGGTGCCCCAGCTAGTGTCATTATTGTGGCACATGGCACAGTGCCAGAGAATGAGAAGCCAGAGATCAGCATTGGGAGTCCTGGGTCCTATACCATTCTACTAGGGATCGGTGCCAGGAAGATGAGTACCGGTACCACGTGTTGCTTAGATAGGGGAGAAAATCTCAACCTGAGAGATTGAAAGAATGACATCAAGGATTGGTGCTGTGAAGGCAAGGGCCTCCTCCACCCTGGGTACTGTGGATGTTGTGATATGGAGTGGTGCAACAATTCAGGTAAGCTATGGCATCGCTATGGAGGACCCATGACAGGCTTCACTCTTGACACTGGCACTTTCCCTTTAACTAGTGCCAGAGAGTGTCTAGGGGTCGGAGGCAGCAGCTGTGACATCAGATATTTTGCTGCCTGAAATACTTCTGGCATCAATGGAATCAGTAAGTGGAAGGCCCCCCTTCCACTGCTTTAAGTCAGGGGTGGCCCCCTCTTTGGGCTTTGTGCCCTAGGTGGAGAGTTCAGTTCCTGCCATTCAGATATGGTCAGCTGGCCGACAAGGGTTCTGAGTCTATTGCTGCATTCCTGGTCTTCTTAGATGAAGGGGACTGGCCTCTCTCTGCACATTGTTTCTTCTGCTACTTTTTTTGTGGATAGAGGAGTAACACCGAGAAGGGCCCGGTGCCTGCGGTATGCGCTACACTGAGGTTGTGCTTGCCACAAAATTGAAATGAGGGGAGACGGAGTTGGAGGCTGACCTCACAAGCAGAGCCTTCAGCCAGATTTCTCTATCTTTTCTGGTTTGCAGCCTGAAGCACTTCTAAATTTTGCATTTGTCCTTCCTTTGCATTTCTCCCAGACACTTTAAACAGCTGTTGTGGGAGTTGTTAAGCAGCAAGGCCTTGTTACAGCTACCATGAGGGTTAAAACCTGGGG
Organism: Pelusios castaneus; assembly: GCA_007922175.1. Lineage (NCBI taxonomy): Eukaryota > Metazoa > Chordata > Testudines > Pelomedusidae > Pelusios > Pelusios castaneus. Next base: position 8,721,424 of record ML685813.1, read on the forward strand.
AATGTGGCATGCCCTGCTCCTGAGAAAGGTCCCTAACAGGACAACTCATAACTAAACTAATAACTATATAGAAATAACTTAGGAAACTAAACTATAATTACTAAGACCAGAACAAAGCACTTGCAACAGCAAGACAGAGAAGGGTTCCAGCCACCATCATGTGTGGAAAGAAGGAACTGAGGGGATGCTGGGCCAGCAGTGCTTCATATATTACATGGCATGAGTGCAGGGTTCTAGAGGGTGCCAGAGCTGGCACAATGGCTTGTGCTAAGGGAAAAATATTCCAGTAACTATGCACATGGATGCAGGCATACCTAGAATGGATTCGACATGAGCAAGCACTCAAAGAAGAATCAATATGGTTCAGAAAGGCTGAACTGGATTTTGTTCCTTCTTGCTCATCTGTAGAATGTAATAAGATCTAGCTACTGGACCAGTAATCTACACACCTGCAAACCCAGTGAGGGCAACGTGTTTGCATTGAGCACATAACTGAAAGAAAATGGGTTAAATGAATGTAGCTGAGGACCTAATGTGGCCTGAAGAATATATGTTACGGGTGATGATATTAAAAAAAGAAAGGAACCTAGCATGGTTTTCAGGGAGACAGATGACGGCTATAGCTGGGAACCTAGAAGAAAGACAGGGCAGGAAGGTAACTACATCAGGGAGACAACAGAGTCCTGTGGCACTTTTAAAGACTAACAGATTTATTAATCGCATGAGCTTTCGTGGGAGAAAAATCCCACTTCGTCAGACGCTTTGAAGATGGGAAAGTTACAGAATGGGAGGAAATGAAATGCAGGGGAGTGTATGACATAGCATCAGCTCAGGCTGTAACAGCAAATCAAACAGCTACCCCTTTGGAATTTGACTACATCAGGGAGGTGGAACTGGAGAATGGAAATCACACACCCCTCTCGCCCATGAACACTGTCGACTTCCTTGGTGTAATTTAAAACAAACAAACAACCCCCCCCACCCCCAAACACTAGCAAAATTAAATTAACAACATCTTCTCTTGTTTGTATTTTAAATATTTTCTTTCCCCCCAATATTCTCTTTCTTGGGATTTTCTGTATGTTGAATTCCCTCTATGACATCACATTTGTGACTTCTGACACTTTGGTATTAAATGGAAGGAGTGATAAAAATTCTATTAGAAATCTGCAGGGAAGTCTTTAATGGACATGAAATTTCCCCATGGTTGTCACCATCCACTTGAGGAATTATTTCTGTGATTATTTATGTTTAATTACAAGTTTTATATCCCATCTGATGCAGAAAACTTCAAGACATGCTATATGTGGGGCTACAAACTGCCTATACAAATTTATTGGATGCAGATGGAAAAATGGGGCTATTGAATTCATATTGACTTCACTTTTCCTAACACTGTTAATCTAAAAAACCTGTTGCATCGGCATAAAAACACATTGTAATACATTCCCTTCGAGACAAACCTTTAGATCTCATCAAGCTGTCATTTCTAGTCCATACTGATGATATAAAGTATCTGTTTGGCATGATGAACACTGACATCTTTGTTGCTATTGGGCACAGTGTGAAAATCAGAGAAAATATCATGTATTAAATAGATAGTCCATCTTTGCCCATCAGTAAATGACTTTGGTCAGGATGAGTGAAGGTGCTTTAGCACAAGTGACAGCCACTTGTTCAAAGGGATAAGCAAGATGCTCAACACGGACAGCAAAGGTCATTCCATGCATGGGAACTGTACAGAGATTCTGACGGTCACAACACTGTTAATATAAGACACTAACATTGGGGGCAACTTTTAAAAGAAAAATTACTCATAAAACCTGTACAGTAAAAAAGTGATATAAGAAAAATGGCTGACATGGCTGCCAGTTATTTTTATTCTATATGTGAGCAGACCCACTGACATTAAGATTACTCATCTGCTTGAAGCTAATGATGCATGTACGTTTTTGTAGGGCTCAGGGTTCAAGATTCAAAATTTTGCCTTCCTGTTAGTGTCACAGGGTTTACAAATAAAAGCAAAAAAACCACCCCTCCCCGCTCCACACACACACATTGCATAACTAGGTAATATCTTGTATTGGAGGATGGGCTCACAGATAGCTACAGTGAATACTGTAAAGAACATTTGAGTATCTTCTAACAAAATATTCAGATCATTTAAAAAAACCTCTATGGAATTCCTATAGGATGTTAATTTCACACCCACTTTAGGCTTTGCAAAAATAGATGTCAAGAAAACTAATTAGTTCCACTTCATAATTGCAATAATTACCCATATCAAAGAAACTATATTCTACACTTTCAAATAGTCTGACTTCTCCTTAATGCTAGTTATGTGAGCATATTGATAAGATACCCCCCTCCATAACTGTAAAAGCATTTGTCTAAAATAAAAAATGTTCCATCTCCATTCAGATGTTGATTACCTGAACTACCTTGTATATGCAAGTTTAGATTTTCGTTACCATTCATGCAGGTATTTTGTGCTTGTTTCAGTTGTTGCAATTATAACAATTATAAACAATTGCAAATGGGTAACTTTATGTTTCATCAGCAACATCTATATCTATAATCTATCTCTACAGTGTTTGTTTTTTTGTTTTAAAAACACACAAAGAAGTAAAAAGGTGCCAGTGGTCAGCCAGGACCTCATCACTGTGAAAAAAAGGTGCCGGAATTCAGTAACCCTGAGTACCATCAGACAGAATAGGTGGCAGTACTCAGTACCCCTGAGTACCATTGCAAAAAAAAAAACCAAAAAACCCTCTACATCTATATCTACATCTATATCTATATCTAGATAGCATTAAGGTAAAACATTCAAACTGTTAAATAATTCCAAATATATTAAACTTACAAGGGAAATTGGTTTTCCTTTCTTTTCTTTTTCATAAATTTCTATTTCATTTTCTACTTGCAAAAGTTTTTTTTTCTTTTAGAGTAAAGATTATTCATCAATTTATATGTCCCAGGCCAGACAGGACCACTATGACCATCCATTCTTCTCTCCTGTATAACATAGGTTATAGAATTTGCCCAAGATATTTTTCAGAGCATATCTTACAGTTACAGCCCATCTCTTCCCCATTTTGGCCTGCCATGAAATCTTAATGCTGAACTATGATATCACAGTATTTCTCTGGCAAACAGATTGATGTCAGAATGCATCCCCTTTCACTGCAGGATCAAATAGAAGTAGAATCTGGCCTGTAAAAGAATTGAGTCTCTGTTATGACCCAGACAAATTTCCCTGGACTTACATCGACAAAGGGCACAAACCAGCACCCTGCTTACACCAAGACTTGATCTAATCTTAAACTATTCTTACTAAGTTATGTGCCATGGATCTTAGCCATATATGAATATCAGAAATAGCACTTTTAGCATCAAAAGATCATTTCTGATAATAAGAGAAAAGCCATTAACATAGATGTTAAAACACTTTTCATCTTTTTAAAAAAAATCACTAACAATATAGAGGTTTGATAGGTTTTAGCAGCTGATAACAGATGTGGGGGGGGGGGAATCTAATTTGTTATTCATTTGAAATATTTTCACTGCTATATCAAATCAGAAACTTAGAGTTAACACTACATTAGTGAAGTCAGTCCATACATTGATTCTGCATTAAACATGGGTATTGATAGGATATTTCTTTTCTCCTTTAGTCTATCAGACTTGTTATATATTTGGTAAGATTTAAATTTCATTGTAATATATTATCTGTGTGATCTATAGACTGCATAAAACTCTGTGAAAATTAGATGCTACAAAGGTTTAGCACCTGATTATTAAATGTAAATGTTGCTAACATTTATTTTATTTTGATATTACTATAGAATATATCAGTTTGTGATAGGACGAAAACTCTGAAAACTCATAGCTCTACAAGTAGGGTTTATTTTAGTTATCACAGATCAGAAAATATATGAAACCCCCTAAAAACTAATTTATGTCCATTGAATGAATTAAAATAATCAAATTAGACTGTTGCTGAAAATGCTGCATTAGGATTGGTAAATAGTGCCTCAAATTTCAGTTTGAAATAATTTTAAAAAATTAAATTTTAACTCTCAAGAGGTTAACAAGTGAAACACTGCTAACCCTAACTCCTATGCAGTTTTGCTTTAAAAAAATGTTAACATCAAATTAGGTAAACACTTGTGCACATAATCCAGAAGGATAGCCGTGTTAGTCTGCATATAGCAAAAACGAGAGTCCTTTGGCAACTTAATGACAAATTTCTTCTGGCATAAGCTTTTGTGGGCTCCAACTCTCTTCATTAGATGTATGAAGTGGAAACTACAGTTAGGAGGTATATGTACACGCATGCAAATAGGTGCGAAACATTACAACAGGGAGGGAAAGAGCTAACAAAGTCAATTCAGTTGGGATAGATGACGCCCATTCAAAATAGTTAATTAGAAGGCGAGAATTGTGAAAAGGGACAACTGATTTTTGTAATGAGCTAGCCATTCCAAATTCCTATTCATATCCAGTCTGATTGTGACAAGTTTGCATATGTGCACATAAGCTACATTATTTACAGGAATCCTCACACTTGTAGAGTAGGACCCTTTGAGCTTTATACACTAAATACCTTAAAGATGAACTAAAGAGATTAAATCAAAACTACCACATTTAATGGCTTGATCTTGCAAGGTGCTGAGTTTGCTACGTGCTTAAGCAAAGCACTTAACTAAAAGCATTCAGAGCCCCACTGACTTGGCCTGAACCCCAGGATCCAAATTCATGAATAGACTTACAAGAGACAACATAAACAATTAAAAAAAATAAAAACGTACAAAGGCACAGCAAGCACATTTCTGAATAACAACAATCTCTTAATTAACTGGCAGCACCTGAGTTTTGGATTCTGTGTTTCTTCTGCAATTACAGATGACTTCACAGAATTAGTGAAAGGAAAGGAGCAGGGAATGTCTTTCTGTTGTGTTTTTACAATTGCATAGCATAATTGGGTCCTGGCCCATGACTAGAGATCCTAGGTGGAACAATAACAACAACAATAACAACAACTTCGGTTTAGGGGGTTATAAATCCAATCTGCCAAGTCCTGGCAGTTAAAAAGGTTTTCAGTTATCGATCAAATTAAGTTCACAAACTGCAGCAAGAAGCAAACAGCACACATTAAATACCATAAGCCAAAAACAACTAATTCAATATTAAACTACATTTTTAAATGAACTTACCTGTAATAATGTTGGGCTTCGGTGGCATGCTGAACTCATACAATATAGGTTCGGAATTACCCAGTCTATTGACAGCAGTAATTTGCACTTCATAACCCATGGTCCACTGCAGATGCTCTAAAATGATGTGGTCTCTGCTACCCTGTACTCTTTTCTCTAGCCATTGGTCTTCCTTATCTTTCTGTAAAGATGAAAATATTAGTTTTAAATTATTGCAAATTCATGTACTAAGGCAAAAATGGCTAAGGTTGCATAATCTAAATTAAGCCCCAAATATATGAGACCTCCTTTTCAAAGATTTTGAGCTCTTATTTTCCACATTGCATTCAATATAAGTTGCAGGTGATAAGCTCCTCTGAAAATTAAAAGGTTTTGAACTCTGGTCCCTAAATATGGATTTAAATAAGGACATAGAATTAGGCACTTAAGTTTGAAAATTTTGTTCTAAATGTGTATTTTGTTCAAGTACTGATGTCTGTTGCAAAGTAAAGAAGAATCACAATTTATTATATTCTTGTAATAATAAAAAATTGCTTCATTTAGAATAAATAATATTTCAATTATTTTTATTATAATCAATGGTTTTTAAAAGAAAACTCCCATTATAAACAACCACTTAATGAATGCAATGAATAAATGCTTATAAAAACATAGTTCAGACTAAATCTGTCCTTAGCCTGAGTACAGAACCCTGAACAATGATGGAAATTCAGTGACCCCAAGTTAACACCGAAGCAAATAACTGACATATGTTATGAACTCATTTATAACATCCTGCAGAATATATAAATTTATACAGAGTACATTTTAGGGATTTCTGAATTCAAACTTTTCCTGATTACTAAATTTCACATAAAGCATCTTATTTAATTACATGTGATTAAATAATCAGAATAACTCTGATTATTTTTATTGAACTTAAACGTGTATTGTAAGGCTTTCATCAATGAAAAGAGAAAAAGTTATTCGATAGAATTTTTTTTTAAATTTAAGAGATGGATCTATCCAAATAGTCTTTTGGGATCAGAAGATACACAAATCAAACTATAAAAATAAATCTTTAACAACACTGTTTTGGCATATTTTAGGCAGCACTCAGAGTACAAGGATCTAGTGGAACTGCAGAAAGAAATGGATGGTCTGGGCAAAGAAATTGAGACTGAAAGCAAAATGCTGCATGGATGAGTAGGCTTAAATGATGAGGCTGGGACTGGATACTGGGAGAGGGATCATCTGAGGAGCCTGGAGAGCCAGAAGACTGGGACTGGCAAGAAGGCTGGGACAAGAAATCTGAGGGGAGCTTCTGAAATGAGGAGCTTGGGGTGTGAGTTGAACTGAAAACCACCACAACTGCCAACACAAAGCCATGCAGGTGCAAAAGCTCAGATCATTAACAGTAACACTGAGACAAGCAAAAATAGGGAAAATACTCAAAGAGAAACAACTTCCTGTAATGATTTTCCAAGTCAGCCTTATGGATACAGCATTATGCGATCGGGGGAGGTCCTGGGTGAGTGGAAAAAGGTAAGTATAATGCCTATCTTTAAAAGGGGGAAGAAGGAACATCTACGGAACTGCAGAGCAGTCAACTTCACCTCAGTCCCCAGGAAAATCACTAAATAGGTCCTCAAGAAATCCATTTTGAGGCATGTAGAGGAAAGGAAGGTGACCAGGAACAGTCACAATGGATTCACCAAGAGCAAGTCATGCCTGACCAACCCGATTGCCTTATAGGATGAGATGACTGGCTCTGTGTATACAGGGAAGGCAGTGGACATGATATACCTTGACTTTAGCAAAACTTTTGATATTGTCTCCCACAATATTCTTTCTAGCAAGTTAAGTTAATATGAATTGGATAAATGGACTATAAAGTGGATAGAAAGCTGATTAGATCATTGGGCTCAATGGATAGTGATCAATGGTTTGATGTTTAATGGGTAGCCAGTATTAAGCAGAGTACCCTAGGGGTCAGTACTGGGGTCAGTTTTGTTCAACATTTTCATTAATGACTTTGAGGATGGGGTGGATTGCACCTTCTGCAAATTTGTACATGACTGTAATCTGAGAGGAATGGTAGATATTCTGGAAGGTAAGAATAGGATACAGAGTGACCTATACATATTTGAAGTTTGGACCAAAAGAAATCTAATGAGGTTCAACAAGGAAAAGTGCAAAGTTCTGCATTTAGGATGGAAGAATCCCATGAACTGCTACAGACTGGAGACTAACTGGCTAAGCAGCCATTCTGCAGAAAAGGACCTGGGGATTACAGTCAACAAGAAGCTGGATATGAATCAATAATGTGCCCTTGTTACCAAGAAGGCTAATGACATATTGGGCTGCATTAATAGAAGTATAGCCAGCAGATCGAGGGAAGTGATTATTCCCCTCTCTTTCACACTGGTGAGGCCATATCTGAAGTATTGTGTACAGTTTTGGCCCCAACACTACAGAAAGGATATGCACAAATTGGAGAGAGTCCAGTGGAGACCACGAAAATGATAAAGGATAAAATGGGGCACATGATTTATAAAGAAAGGCTGAGGGAACTAGGCTTATTTAATGTGAAGAAGAAAAGAGTGAAGGGGGGAATTTGATAACAATTTTCAACTACCTGAAAGGGATGCAATTTTCAGTTATGGCAGATGACAGAACAAGTTAAAGTGGGGAAGAGCCAGACTGGATATCAGGAAAAACTTTTTCACTAGGAGGGCAGTGAAGCACTGGAATGGGTTAACTAGGCAGATGGTGGAATCTCTATCCTTAAAGATTTTTTGAGAACCTGCTTGACAAAGCCCTGGCTAGGATGATTTAGTTGGGACTGGTCCTGCTTTGAGCAGGGGAGGTGGACTAGATGAATTCCTGAAGTCTCTTCCAACTCTAATATTCTATGATTCTATGTAAGCCTTTTGAGAAAAAAAAATCCTCAAACCTTAACTTTGCATTATGGTATCCAGTCAAATTACAAAAAATCATAAAGGAAAGCCATAAATGTATGGTACTACAGGGAAAGTGGTGGATATTTTTTTACTTCAAAGAGAACTTAGGTGAGTCTGCAAAATCACCATGGGAACTAAGCAGATCACCAGTCTGAAGTACAGAAAAGGAAATAGGGAATACCAGAAACTTTCACAAAGAAAGAAAGACAAATGCACGGTGAAGAGTGATAGATGTGAAGTCCCCTTGATTCCAAAAAAAAAAGAGGAAAAAAATGTTTAGTTGATAGTTGGTTAGTAGCATCTTTGAAACTACTACTGGTGAGCGACTCACACTTGTTTCAGGCAACTGAGGACCGCAGGTCGTCAGTAGTGTTCTATATCTAAATTTAAACAATTTCTATTATAATATCAATATATTCGTTTCTTTTATCATTTTCTTTACCTTGTCAGGAACTGGTAAGACAATAGTATACAGCTCCAGGATGCTGGGTATGAGAACTCATTAGGATCTAGCCTTGCCAAATAGGGAGTAAAAGCCTGTTTATTGGACCTGCAACTGTTGAGAATTTTACTTACTGGAGATGACTCGAAAAATCAGTAGGCCTAATTCCCTGCTAGTGTAAATGGGCAAAACTCTATTGAAATCTGGGGAGCTGCACTGTTTTGCCAACTCTAGCCTTTTTATCACAAGTCTCAGAATATTTGATGCTCTTAATACAGCCCTACCTCCTGGAGACAGGAGATTTTATGAGACTCTCAGCTTTCATTTGAGGGGGAAAGAAAAAAATTCCTACACCTCATGATTATAGAAAAAAAAGCTTAGAAATGTGGCTTGAATGCTCTGTAAAAGCTCAAAAACCAGGAGAAAAATTCAAAGGACCCCAAAGGAAATTGTGTGTGTCATTACTCCATTCTAATTCCAAAGTACAATGGAACCAAAGTATCAGGGAAAACCTGGGCTGGCTGAACATGCATTTTCTTTTCAAATCCACTAGCACTTTGTGACCTGGAGGAGTGGAAGAAGCTTTCTCCCTTCCAAAGCGCTGTGGAAACCATCCTTACACTAGTCCTAGCTATTTAGGCTTGGAGCAGTAGGTAAGGATTTGGGACTAAACAAATAACTCAGAAGTGTTGCAAATTTTGTGTTCAAAATTATACACTCTATAGTATATTACGGAAAGAGCTATCCTTCATAATTATTTGGTTAAATTTATGAAAGCTGAACACAAAAGAAATAGAACAATTCTTTGATGCATAATCTGACAGTAATACATGCAATTTAGATAATACAAACTGAAAAATGGCCTGGACAAAGACACCTTTGTTATGACCTTTTATGAAGTTGGACTATCCTCAGTCTTAGCAAGTCTATGTAGAAACAATAATAATAAAGGAACTGATCCCTAGTCTGAAATAACCCATTATAAAACACTGCTTCCAAAAGAGGAGGACCTTATTACTGATATTCAGCTTATTATCTAATACACTTGTCAAACACACAAACATTTATAACTAGATGAAACAGCAGGAGTGGCAAGGTGTTGGTAATGAAGCTGGAGGGAGTTATAGGAACGCTAATTAAATGGGACCAAATGGGGATCAGGGAGGGGAAGCAGTCATCTGATAATTGAGAAGAACCTTAAATAGCATCCATTCATTCTAGTGAAAATATGAGGGGCGTATGATGGTATTCTTTGTTGCAGGGAGGACTTTAGGCATCCAATCAGAAAAAGAAAAAGTCTTTTAACTCAGCTAGAGGAATATGGACATGGGACATGTGGTTATAATGTTCCAAAGTACTGTTTAATGGAAGAGGGGGATGCAGTGGGGGGAAAAGCAGTGGCACTATGCAGGTCATGTTCTCCAGGCTACATCCCTTAGTTGTTACTCCTCTGTCCCTGTTAAGTCTCCCTAATGGATAGTGAATTTCCCCTTCCATGGTAGCTTCTCCCTCACTTCTCTCTTCCTCTTGTCATCTCCTTCCCAATTATCAGATTGATGTTGTCTCTCGTCACCCTTTCCACAGATGGTCACTTCAAGAACTACAAGTCATGGACTAAAAGAAGAAAAGAAATGTTTATACGGTCATAATCAGGTAAAACTGTCCTGTTGAAGTTCTATCAAACCCTTGAATTTTCTCTCAAGGAAAGTGCAAGGTTTTTCATTTGGTAAATTTAAAACTGGACTGGACAAAGTGGTTTATGGAATAATCCTTCAGCAACAAAGAGATAATGTAGCTGACACCCTTTTGTTTCTATCATCATCATCAACCAAATGGAATGAGCAGATTTCTGCTAAAATAACTAGTAATAAAACAATTAACAATGACTTTATCTAAACTTTCAATGTTAGGCTTCATTGTAACTATCCTAAGGAGATGAACATTTATTTCAGGCTGCTATGCTGCAGAGATGAGTACAATGGCTCACACCAGGGAGACTTTATTGGCAGGCATAAAGGACAAAAAATGATCTTTTAAAATGAAATCTTAAATTCTGTGTGAAGTGACAAGGCCATCAAGAATGTAAAAAAGATGCTGAGGCTGACTTCAAACCCTCCACACACATGAGATAAGATTGGGTAATGACAAATAGGTATACACCTTGTCACTCCTGCTGTTTCATCTATTTATAAATACTTAGCTGAGCAAATAAGAATTAACAAAATGAACCCAGGACTGCAGTTGTGAAACATAGAATGTAAAGTTGTTCTGTAAGCTAATGCTGTATTATTGTTTGTCACTCAGACCCTAACGTCTCTATCTAAGATAATGATAGAATTGGGTAGATTTAGCTTTGCAGCTAGGTACAAAGTAAACTTATCAAAACAGAGATGCTTCCAGTAGGATCAACCCCTTCAAAAATCAGTGAACTAAAATCAAACTAATCTGTTTAGCATGCACTCAAACTTAAATGCCAGGAAAACTAGGATATAAACTTTCCTTTACTCCAAATATTATTCAGAATAAGAGCTGAGAACTGGTAGGTGGGTAGAGTAGATGTAAGTCAGTGTCATATTAGAACTGATTCTCATTTTTCTATCCTATCCAGAACACATGCAAGGTCTCCTCTTGAAAATAAAATGCATAAATAGGCAAGAAATATAATTTCATGCAGTTTCTTTTTTACTAACATTTATTCATTCTTGCATAACCATGAGAAAAAATGTTTTCTTGACTCACTGAGTTTTTAAACCTGGTACATCACAATTTATGACATAATGCAGTAAAAATGTAGAGAGACACATGCTCAATAATATAAAATATTCTCTGGGAATTTTTATATTTTTTTGTAAATGGCAGCTATTCAGTATACAGGAATGATGTTTACATGATAACTTATATTTATTATTTGACCTTCACATTTTTATGGTCTCTGTATATTGCATACTTACTCATCACAAATTACAAAAAAAATAAAAATAAATGGGTGCTTCAAGAAAATGTCTTGTATTTGCCTAAAGAATGCACAACATACAAACTCAAAAAAATTCCAAACTTGTCTGATATAGTCCCAGAATTAAGTAACATACAGTGAGAAGAATTATGGTCTTTATATGTGCATTGTCTCCATAACTTGACCTGACAGTTTTAACATGTATTTATATCCTTATGCACATAAATATCTAGATGTTAAATGTATTTAACAGGGAAACTCAATTTAAAACAACTGTGTTATATTTTATCATGCCTTTGCTCATTTTACTATCATGTCCTTCCTAAACTATTGCTTTTCTTTCTCTCATCACCACTGAGATACTCTATAACCTACTGGACTGCAAGTCTCTTACTAGGTCAATTAAGATTTAAGGATTTGTGATATATACACTGTTGTTAGTCCTGCAGGCTGTTACTGTAAACTCAGACACCTTACTCTCAATTAAAACAACGAGAGTCCCGTGGCACCTTATAGACTAACAGATGTCTTTGGGCATAAGCTTTCACGGGTTATAACCCACTTTATAACCCAGATGCATCTGACGAAGTGCATTATAACCCACGAAAGCCACCCCTCTGAAAATTACTCTCAGTTGTTTTTGAACTACCAATCTTCTTTGCTTATAGTTATTTCAGGAAAATCACTTCACATGCTAAGTTCGCAACTTGTATAACCCCTTAGCTATCAACAAACAAGAAGCTACATAATCAGGAACACCAACAAGCATGACTTAAACTATTTATAAAAAAATATGTTTGCCCAAGGACACAGCAAACACTAACGGTAAATAAAAAATAACACCTAAAATAACTTCTTGAAGCTTGCTAGTTTCTATGTAATGTTATGTCCTAGCCATCAGCTGTTTTAATGTATCCATATACATAATTTTATGTCCTTGGTTTCTTTCACACTGTCTATATGCACTTCTACCTTTCCTTTTATACTCCAACTCTGGTAAAATGATTTCCCAGTTACACCTGGTTAGGTAATACTAGGCTGACGGTAGATGGTATGATTACTCTGGTGCAATGATAAAACTTACATCTGTTGAGTTAAATTCAGCCCACCATTTTTAAGGATGCTACAATATTTGGGGGAAGAAAATACAATCTTAAGTATCTTGTAATCAACTTTTTATCCTGCTATTTTAATAAATAAAACAATCACACACACATTTTTAAGTCTCTTTCCCTTTCACTGAAGATGCCAGGGAATGAACTACAACTGTAATGTCTCTAATCAGATGCACTGTCTCTTGTTTCATTTCAGTGTTCAAAACCAGCAAAAAATAGGTTGGAACGGGATGCCATTACTTCCTGCAAAGAAGCAATGATATTCTTCAATGTGTTTGTTTCAACTCCTCCATCTTCTGGTTTGTTTTCCCTAAGAAATGGTGACATAACCATCTGTTACCCATTATCTTAACCCTAATTGAAGTGTGCTTCAATTTATACACAACATTGTAGTGGATGGGGAGCCTCAGTACTTTTTGTATCATGATCTTTTTTTAACACCACACTTTATTCAGCAAAACATATTAATAAGTGCTAGATCTCACTCAGTAAAAGATAATGGGAAGATTAGAAAAGAAACTGAAACATCTCTGAAGAGGAATTGATCTATGTGGCAAAGAGGAATGAATTGTTTAAATCTGCTAGATATGAGGAGAGAAATTACAAATCAGGCATCCACCTAACAGAATCATGTTAAAGAGTTGGCACAATTACTGTGAAATTTTAACATTCTTGCTCAGTACAAGCTATCTGTGCTTTAGAATTTCTAAACAAATCCTTGAATGTGTAGAAAAGGTAGAACATACAGAATGGCAGGACAACTTTCAACAGTAGTTCAGGTAACCTAGAGAACAATTAAGCTGATTAAAGTTTCCTTCATTACATTATAATGCCTCTACAGAAGTATCACACCACAAATAAAAACAACTATAAAAGGCTAATTATTTTCCTTTCAGAATATTCTTTAATCACATACTGTGAAATCTAATACCAGTTCTCTCATGTACTTTTTAGAGAATCTTCTTAACTTTTTGGAGCTGAAAACAAAACACACATTTTTATTTACCAAGTAATAAAACAAAATCTTAGAAAGTTTTTCAGTCAGTTCTGAATTCTTAGTCAGATATTTAGTATGTTTATCTTGCATTACAAATCTGATCATGACGAGTAACAATAACTAGCATACATTTCAGATATACAAATGTTCCAAATTTCTTTTTCTTTAGATATGCACTAACCAAACAGTTTTAAATTGTAGACATTTTCTACAAATCTTTTCTTTACATTAAAAACAAATAACATAGATCAAAATACTCCCTTGTGATGAATGAAATACTTACACTTCTGTATTTCACAATATATTCCAATATGGGGGCTCCTCCATCATCCTGTTTAGTTATACTAAGTTTAAAGCTCTTTCCACTGCCTGGTTGTCCATGAATTGATGGAGGGCTTGGCTCACCTGAGCATTGAGGTGAGAAGGAGAGAGGAGAGAAGAGAAATTCAATATTTAAATTTA
>ML685813.1:8735650-8782208 GCA_007922175.1 Pelusios castaneus
ATCATCATGGTATCAATGCTATTAGGTTTGTTATAAAAAATATTGAAGACTTGCACATTTGATTTTTTTTTAACCTTCAGATTAACTTCTTTGAGACATGACTCCTTATGCAGGCACTAATTCGGAAAAGCAACTGGCTAATTTTAAGTTAAATTTTTACTTAAAGCATGTGCTTAAGTCCCATTGTTAGAATCTAAGTCATTATAACTAATAAAAAATGTTATAAAGCAGCAATAAACTGTCCCAAAGCAAAGCTGAGGCTTTTTTTTTTTAGATTATACAATACTCTCATTTTATTAAGTATGTCTATGAAGAAAAAAAAATTCTGAGATCTTCATATTTATGAAATTCTACATCAAACACACTAAATAAACTGATTCGGTGCTATTATATTAAGGATATTTATGCTGAAATGTTTATCAACATGAATTTCGAATGAGAACATAAATATAGATCCAAAGAGTATTGCTGATCCAAAGAGTTAAAAGGAGAGCTGTGTTTTGGTCTGCTGGAGCTTAGGTGTGTGTTTCATAATATTTTTACTCTTGAGTATCTCATCCTTTCAAGGAAAAGACAAGTACTGACACACACATACATTTACTCCTGGAGTGCTTCAGAGGACAAAATTTTAGCATATTTCAATACTGGGCCTGGTTTAAAGTTTTGCCTGAAAGTTGTTTTTCCATGTTTTTTTTAATAATCTATTTTTTTCTTCCAATTTTTTTGATGTTTCAACCAAGAAAAAAAAGAGTATTCTAAAACAGAACATTTTTACTCAAAATATGTATTTTTTTCTTGTTTTTTTCCACTATAATTTTAAAAAAAAAATGAAATTTTGAGGGAACTATTTTCTTTCAAAATTTTCCACAAAAAGCCCAATATTTATTAATGAATTTTATTTAATACCTGTCCTGCAGCACAGCATGGAGCAGATTTGCTGATTGTGGGTGTGATTGTGCAATTGAGTATATAAAAATAAATCCAGTGTTTTAGGTTTGATTTTCTCAAGTCATCAAGAAGAAAGGCTAGAAACATGTTGCAGCTTTCTTGAGAGAACTGCTATGAAGAATAACAAGAGATGCTGGATGTGGTTTAATTAGGCTGAAACTTTATTCCTAAATGTCTGGGAGTATTCAGATGATAAAAATGTACAGTGCAGGGAATTCCATAATCATTTACATATACCTCAGAGTCTGCTGGCAACCCTCCCACGTACCCATCCTGGTCCCCAGCAAATTCACTACTAAGAACTCACATATCCCCACACTTCGAATGAGGATTAAGGAGGGCTATACCATTCACAGAAGGCCTGAAGCACCCATTTCCACACCTTTAAAGAATACAGTACCTCTTTTAAATCCTTTCCCAATTCAGTCTGTGTGATCACCATATTCATTCCCTATGGAGTTTATGATGGAGCATATTCTCTGCACTGTCTGAATTAGGCTAAGTGGACACAATTAGGCTGCAAATGGGGCAGACTCAAGATAGAAGAGGTTAATCGGAAGAATGCTCACCTCTGAGAGAATAGGTGGGGCTTCTACAAAGCCAGGAGGCAAGCAGCGGTGTCGAAGGTGGCAGGGAGGAAGATTGCAGTCCCCCTCCCTGAGATAATGGGACAGGAAGTGGAGAAGAAGCTGGTAGGAGTCCAGGGGGAAGAACAGGAAGGTGCTGGAGATGTATACCTTACCTATTCAGTATAGGGTTCTGGTGTGAAACCCAGAGAAGAGAGTGGGTTTGGATTCCCCTACTAACCCCTGCAGAGTGCTACTGTTTGGAGGCATTGAGCAGGAAGACTGCCTGAGTCACGATGGAATTATGTGGATTGCTTTCTGCCACATAGACAGAAGAGACTTTGAAAGACTACCGAAAAAGAGGAACTTACTTAGTGACTTGGCTGGAGACCTGAGTTACAAAGATGCAACATGAGTTCCTGGGGGAAGAGAAGGGCTACACACCAAAAGAAAGTAACAGAGAGGATGGTTGCAACTGTGAGAAAAAGTCTGCTTTGCAGATCTAATCTGCAGAGTGGCCAGGAGGAGGTACCATCCAGTGGTGAGTCACAAAGTTCTTGCCTGTCATCAGCCCAAGTTTACAGAATGAATTATGACTTTATAGTACAACCCCCTTTTGTATTTATTTATTTATTTGGTTAGTTAGTTAACCTCACTAAACCTTAACCTCCTGTAGGGCAGGTGAAAAACCCATCTCGTTTTGGCCAATCTGGTGGTGAGGGCAAAATTCCTTCCCAGCTTCCCGAGAAAGGAACAATCAGAGTAATGCAAGCAGTCAGTCATGAAGAAACCTAGTATTTTAACTACTATGAGAGGTGGAAGAGTAGGTGAGGCTCAGCCTGGTACAGGTAAAAAAGAGGCCATTTGTTGCACAGATGTGGGCATAAATAGCCCCCCACACCGACCTATTGCCCCCACAAATGACCTGAAATGTCCCCATGCTGACTTGTTATAAAGCTGCACACCTACTTAGCAGGTAGCTCTCTACCCTTATGGACAACAAAACACTTTCTCCAACAAGCCAGAGAAAGGGCCCCACTACTTACGGTGTGTTGAGGGCATGATCAAAAGACCATTTTTTTTTTAATAGAAATATTTTTAAGGCAAGTTATATTTCAAGTCTCTCAACTTTGACAGTTATTTTATTTAAAATCATGTTAGAGTAAAAGACTTAAATGGGGAAGTGTATCCATAAAACAATTATTAACATGAATATATAGATATTTGATTTAAGAAATCCTTAAGCCTTAGGCACATGAACTTTGCTGGAACAGTGAAGTAGGTACCGTACATAACAGGGCAACAGAAAAAGAAGTCCAAAATAATTATGTTAGATTATTCAATTCTTGCTTTTTAGCACCATATATTTATATTTGAATTCAGTTATTTAATACTGTTTGGTATTGTAACATACTGTACCAAACAAAAGCTTCATTTACTTTGATGTAGAAATTAATGTGCCGATAATTATTCATACTTGTTGTGAACAATTACACCATATAACTGATCCATGCAACCCTGAAGTTCAAAAGATTTTTATGAAATTGCTACCAGAAGTAATGCTGACTTCACCAGAGAAAAGGCAAAATAGATCCTAACTACACATACCAAAGTATTAACAAATCTATTTAATCTTTTCCCCATAGCTTCACAAATGAAAGTGCACCCATCATGGTGACCTCAGGGTGTATTTAATATACCTTAAATTACAACAATTACCATTTCCAAACTAAAAGCCTGGTCCAAAACCCATTGAGATCAATGGAAATCTTTCCATTTATATCAATGTGCTATGGATCAAACCCCAAGTAATTATAAACAGGCATATAAAATCTGCTCCTATTCAGAACTATTCAAACTTTCCATTTATTTTGAAACTGTGAGTTTTCAAACCATACATGATTTTGCATAGCCTAGGTTGTGTGCAGGTTGTGATCGTGCTACAGAGTGAATAAGCATGGGGAAAACTGGCGAAATGACCAGAATATATGTATTTTTCGATAACTGTTTATCAAAGAAACAAGCATTATAAATAGCCATTTGTCACAGGACAGCTTATAGGTCCCAGTCTGCTCATAACTGCTTATGAAGGTCTTTTCTGGGGGCAACTGACTGCCCCAGGTGGCTGATTAATAAACAAATGATTGGACTTGAAAAAGGTTACCCAAATTCAGCCAGAGTGGACTACAAAGGGAGACAAGAGACTCCTGTGGAGAAGAACCCCAAGGAAACCTGAATCAGAGGGTTAAACAGGTGAGTTCCCTGTGTAACCTACCAAGACAGGAAGCCAAAAGAAGGTCCTGGAGAGGGGAGTCCCCTAGATGGAGGACTGCAGAGAGAAGGCATTCAAGAAGACCTGGTCCCAGCCAGGAGTCCCACAGACACAGTATGGAATCCTTGTCTGGCAAGGATCACCCGCTGTCTCTGGAGAAGAGTCACAGTGTTAGATCTCCCCAGATTCCAGAGGACATATTTCAGTACAGCTAAGAACCCTAACATCGGAGGGAGGGAGAGGGGGGAGAGATACTGGAACCAAGATATGGAGAAAAGGCCTGGGTGGAGGTGGACACTGGATTCACATGGGGGACGTGGACTAAGAATGATTTAGTGGGACCAAATTCATCCTCTATTCACATTCTATACATCACTGTTATAATCTCTGCACAAAGTATGCCTTGTAAAGTATCATATGAAAACTCTTAAGTCACTGGTCAATAATATTATGATGAAAGGTGTGTGGCAAATGTAAAGTTATGAATTCACCCTGACTGACATTGATGGAGCGTATTCAAACTTGCATAGCAACAATTTGATGAAAAGGGTTAAGAACAAAGGGAGATATTTACCTCAAATTTACATATAAGCTATAAATGAAGTCCTCAGACAAAGAAAGGGAGAAGGCAGGGGACAAATAAGATTTGTATTTCAGCAAACAGGGGTAATGGATAAAATATCTGGGGAAAATATCTATTGAAATGGCCAAATTCTATTCTCATTAAAGTCACTGGGATGGCATGGGTGTAAATGAGAGCAGAATTTAGTCTCATATGCTTTAATGTTGTGTTTTCCTGGGTACAAAATTTAGAGATTTTTCTAATATTCAGATCAATATAAATAATTAGGGAAATTATCCAATTTAGTCATCCAAATTACCTGAAAATGAGATTTCAGGGAATGTCATAGTCTATGGGTATGTAGTGTTGTCAGCTGTGCATTTACTTTACAGTGACTAATGTTTGAAATTATGAATTGAACTAGAGGTAATATAGGATGATAGGAGTATAAATAAACTAAGTTTTCAATTAAAAACAAAGATATTACTCACGAACAGGTAATGTCTGAAAGATCTCAATTTTGCTATACTCTCCTTGTCCTTTTCCATTTACAGCTGCAACCTTGATTTCATATGTTGTATTTGGTTCCAGATTGCTAAGAACAACCATTGCTAAAAGGAAAGGAAAGGAAGTGATGAAACAAAAATTGACAAAATGAAAGATTAAGACAATAACATTTGCAAAGGTATTTTGTAATTCACTTGCTTTACCAAAATTAGGGGTGTACTTTTACAATGTTTTATTTTTAAAAATGAAGAATGTTCATATGGTTCAATGTTAATAGTTCCCAATGCTTTTGTTTCTACACGAAGTTTGCTGCAATTAACTAAGTTGTGGTGTCTACAGGCATAAGTGCAGGAGTTACAGAAATCAAGTGCAAAAATGAAGAGCATGGTAGTGCTTTATATTGATATGTTGTATCTCTGTGTGATGCTGTGCCCGATTCCCTGGTCCTATTGGGGCATTTTTACCCCACTCCATTGACAAACAGTTGCACTAGACACAACTGGATGATCCCCCCATTGCAAGGACATTCAGAAATAAAAGACCTGCAACATGGCTGTGGTTAGACCATGTTAGCTAATTTGTGCTTGGGCTGCGGGGCTAAAAATTGTTGTGAAGATGCTTGGGCTTGGGCTGGGGCTTGGGCTCTGGGACCTTTCCTCTTTGTGGGGTTCCAAAGCTTATGTTCTAGATTGAACATCTACACAGTAATTTTACAGCCTTGCAGCCTGAGCTCCATGAGTCACTTGACCCATTAACTGCTGTGTAGACAGACACTCAAGTAGCATGGGGCTGCTTCAGTAGTTGTTCTGGCAGCCTCCCCTGACTGGATACCAATATGGAAGGTGCAGATCTGAAAGAGAGGGCCTTGGCTCCCTTACTTCCAGCTGAAAACTGGCTGCTGTAGTGCCCTCCCTTGGGCCATTATCAGCTGCTGTAAAGTGGGCAGGACAAGTAAGCACGTGAATAACAAATACATGAAATAGGTTTAAACGATAGGGTGCAAGTTCATTAATTATACTTTAGGAAAGGAGACTACCTTGCCCACTCCTTCTAGACCAGAGGGCTGGTTACAGGGATTCAACCAAGAATCAAATAGTAACTCAGGGTAGCTTCTCCTGGTCTACCCCATGGACTTAACTCAGCTCTGAATCCTCTCACCACAGCCCCACATAATAAGGGAGAGGCAAAACAAAGGTCACAAGGCTGGTAGTGGGTCGGGGACCTCATTCTGCAAAGACTTCAGTGCAATACCCAACAATGGAATTCCAGTTCTCATGTGCCTGACAGAGCCTTTATCTATAATGGACACTGGCTACAAGCTGCAACAAATCAGTAGTTCTAGCAATATTATATGAACTTCAAATCCCACTGTTTCCAACCCAACTGGACCTCCAGGAAGCTACGAGGAAGGCAAAATAACCCACTATGGTAATTTGATCCTGTGGGAAAAAAAATTATTCCTGATCCCTAAAAACAGATGATCAGTCAGGCCCATAATATCACAAGTGGTACAGGCCCTATCTAATAACTAAGGGGAGGAGGGCAGGGAGCTAACTAGAGAGTAAGGAGTCTTTGAAAAGCCTGAGCCAGTTTAAATAGGGAAAGGGGGTGAGGCACCTTGCAGCCAGTCAAGTGACCCTTAGTCACCCTGCCTAGCCAATGGCTAAGCAAAGAACCAAGGAAGGAATGAGGGGAGCAACACCCACTTCCTGTGATGTATGTCTTTTAGGCTTCCCTCATTGCCTGCTGTGCATTCAAGGTCCTCCCCCACTAAGAGTGGTCAGAGGTTATTAGAGGTTATCAATATGAGCTACACCAGATAGCATCTTGCCCTGCCCAATTTTTGTAAATTATCCATTCACTATGCTGTAGAAAGTGTACAATGTTTTACTATCAAACTTCTAAAGGGAGAAGATTTGGGGGAGATCAAAGGAAATTTTCTATATTAGAATTTAACATTGCCTATGAGCCAAGACACTCAGGGTGCGTCTACTCTACACTTTCCTTAAGTCAACTTAAGCAAGCTGCTTAAGTCGACTTAATAAAAATTAAGTCGACTTAATAAAACCTCCTTTTAATTCGACTTTAGGCTTAAGTCGACTTTCTAAAGTCGACTTAAGCCACTGTAGACCTGGAGTAGCTCTAAATCGACTTAGAGTCGACTTAGGGCTCTCCAGGACGCTCCCACTGCGCTCCCTGCCAGGGGAGGGCACAGGGGGAGCCTGGCATGCCTCCCCACAGGGCAGGGAAGAGCCCTGCCCACCCTGCCCCTATGCCCTGCCAGGGTCCCTGTCTGCCATTGCACCATTGTACCCAGGTACAATAATAGGGCAAAGGCTGAGCCCCCTGGCACAGGGCAAGGGGTGCCCCCCCGCCACTGTGGACCTCCCCAAGATCCCCCTAGCCCCTAGATGTCGACCTAGGCATCCAGTGTGGACACTCTAGGTCGATTTTGTGAGGTTCCCCCATAAGTCGACTTAAAATTTAGGTGTAGACATGCTAAGTCGACTTAGCTAAAGTTGACCTAAATTTACAAGTGGAGACATAGCCTCAGGGACATTCTCAATAAATGATTCTGAAAAGAAGGTTTGACCTTTAACCTTAGAGACATAAAGCACATCACCTGATATCTTCAGCAAGAACACTTAAAAGACTGAGTTGATTTCATGAGATGTGCATCAATAAGTGCCATGGATTAGAAGGAAAGATAAAACCCCAGTCTGAGTATTTGATGCAGATCAAGCTTAGCTCTAGAAATGTAGCTGTACTTCAGGATGAAAATAAGCACATGCTTAGACTGGTAAAAAAGTTGCATGAAATGTACTATGCTTCTAATAATACAAATAAGAAGACAAGATGTAGCAAATGAGAAACATATTCTACAAAAGAGATGGAGTGCAGATTTTCTCTGGAAACACAGTACAGCGTATTATGAAAAGAATTGGCATCGATGTAAATGTTACTGATATCACATATGTTCCCTGAGACCTGAACACAGCAGGACATGATTTCCCTCCTTCTGCTAAGCTGTCCTGACAGGAATGTTCCCTGCTTCCTCCCAGGCTCATGGGTTTCAATCTACACAGAGGAAATGGATAGAGATTGGATGTACTGCAGTGGAAGCTCTTTATCCCTCTTCTGGCCGTGTAGAGAGCTAAGGCTGTATTTCTCTTTCCTGTGTATCCACCTTTGAGGAGCACCTATGAATCCTTGATTGTGCAAAATTAAGTCGACTTTATTAAACCACCTTTCTATTCGACCTAAGGCTTAATTCGACTTTCTAAAGTCGAATTAAGCCAGTGTAGCCCTGGGGTAGCCCTAAGTCGATTTAGGGCTACCCCAGGACTACACCAATGCCCTCCCTGCCGGGGTGGGGTACAGGGGGAGCCTGGCATGCCCCCCAAAGGGCAGGGCATGTGGGCACAGTGTGACACTGTCTGGATTTAGAGACTATTGTAGAAAGACAACAGAGTCCTGTGGCACTTTTAAAGACTAACAGATTTATTAATCGCATGAGCTTTCGTGGGAGAAAATCCCACTTTGTCAGACGCTTTGAAGATAGGAAAGTTACAGAGTGGTAGAAAATTAAATGCAGGGGAGTGTATGACATAGCATCAGGTCAGGCTGTAACAGCAAATCAAAATAGGTGTTAGGATTCAAAACACTGGGGAACAGCACATAGAGGAGAGGGAGGTCAAATCACTTGTTGTAATGCGAGAAAAATCCATAGTCCCTGTTTAACCCCAAGACAACTGAGTCAAATTTGCATATAAATTCGAGTTCTGCAGTCTCTCTTTGAAGCTGTGATTTGTTATTCATCTGTTTCAACACAGCTATTAACAAGTCGTCAAGGGGAGTGAGCAGGGAGATTGAAGTGTTCCCCTACAGGTTTTGCAGTGTTGCAATTTCTGATGTCAGATTTGTGTCCATTGATTCTTTGGTGCAGAGACTGTCCTGTCTGTTCAATATATAAGGCAGAGGGGCATTTCCGGCACATGATGGCATAAATCACATTGGTGGATGAGCAGGTGAACGAACCCTTGATGGAGTAGGTGGCATGATTTAGCCCTGTGATGGTGTCATCAGTGTAGATATGAGGGCAAAGTTGGCAGCGTGGTCTGCTGCAGGGCTGTGTTCCTGCTTTAGTGTTTCTGTTCTGTGATCTGTAGTTGCTGGTAAGTATCCTTTTAAGATTAGGGGGCTGTCTGAAAGCAAGGAGAGGTCTGTCTCCTAAGGCTTGAGAGAGATTTTTCTCGCATTACAACAAGTGATTTGACCTCCCCCTCCTCTATGTGCTGTTCCCCAGTGTTTTGAATCCTAACACCTATTTTGATTTGCTGTTACAGCCTGACCTGATGCTATGTCATACACTCCCCTGCATTTAATTTCCTACCACTCTGTAACTTTCCTATCTTCAAAGCGTCTGACGAAGTGGGATTTTCTCCCACGAAAGCTCATGCGATAAATAAATCTGTTAGTCTTTAAAAGTGCCACAGGACTCTGTTGTCTTAATGTTTAGGAATTTGCCAGGTGATATGGTTCCAGGGAGTAAACTGATGAGCCATTAAGGATACAATGGTTGTATTCTTTATGTCCTCAATGGCTCATCAGGGATAGTCCCTGGGACCATTCTACCTGGAAAATTCCTAAACATTAAGGAGACAATGGTTGTTCACACCCTCCCATCTAAGACATTTGTCCAGAAGGACACAAGTTAAAGTATGGATATAACATCAAATTCTTAACTTCTAATCAAAATAGAATTCCTAGACATAAACTATATAATCATTCCCAGCAAATTACTACCTTTCTATTGATACCAAACATGACATAGTTCCTATGGATTATAGCATTTATGAGATAGCCATAGAAAATAATATCATAAATGCTTCCCTAAATCCAGACAGTGCCACACACAGGGCTCTGCCCTGCCAGGGTCCCTGTCCCCCTTTGCCCCATTGTACACAGGGGGTGCTCCCCCCCCCGCCACCGTGGACCTGCCCAAGGTCCCCTTAGCCCCACAAATTCGACCTAGAGCATCCAGTGTGGATGTTCTAGGTCGACTTTGTAAGTTCCCCTTTAAGTCGACCTTAATTTTAAGTGTAGACACACTAAATCGACTTAACTAAGTCGACTTAAAGTCGACTTAGTTAAGTCGACTTAGTTAAAGTAGACTTAAAAGTGCGAGTGTAGACATAGCCATTGTGCCAGGGAACCTATTTTTTCTTCCAGTGGTAAAATATTTCAGTGACTGATTTAGTAAAATATTTTAGTTTTAGTTTTAGGGAAGGCATATTGTTTCTGTTATTACTTTTGCTATTTGTTATTTTGTTAACCTATAAATGATTAGCTAATATCTATTGAAAAATAAAAACATTTGATGATAATAATTATCTTTTTAGAACAAGTGAAATTTTACAACATATCACACTCAACTATTGTAGGATGATGTGTCTTTCAGCCATGACTCCTTTCCAAGTCTGAATAATGGTGTTGAAGATAAACCTTGGGGCATTACAAAAAATCAGTGGCACTGCAAATGTTTTTAAAATTTAAACATCAAACCATGGCTTTGAGTCTACGCTTAATAAATCTTTATCATTAACTACCTCATAAAATCTAAGGACCCAATCCTGCAAACACATGCCCACAATTGAGTCTATGAGACAACTTAAATGAGCAATATTACTGATGACTATAGTTTTTAGCCCACATTTGAATCCCTTACATTATCATTGTGTATCTGATATCATGATCTTAGAAACACCTTTATGAAAACAATATGTTTGAAATCTGGCAGCATAATCTGGCCCCAGACATTGGCATCAATTGAAAGTTTTTCTTAAAATTTTAAAAACATGGTTTTCAGTCTCCAGTGGCCAGTCCTGAGTTACTGTGAATGACTCATGATTTTCATCAAAGGTCACAGGGATCACTGCAGTTACCACATTTATATTTGCAAAGCATCTCCACAAACTAAAATAAACTCCCAAGATTTATTAATACATGCACCATTTACATATACATTCATGATAATGTTGGGAATAGGATCATGTACCAAAGGCAGCAATAATTTAGGGCTATGGTCTACCACTCTTTCTTCTATTCTATTCTATTCTATTCTATTCTATTCTATTCTATTCTATTCTATTCAAGATTTCCCCTGCTTCCCTGTACCACCTGTGCATTTATCCAGAAGTGTATTAAATGATGTGACTAGTATTTGTCACACATGACTCTCAATAGTGTAAAGCATCAAAGAGCACCTTACCCTGTAGGCAGACTCCTTGATTTTGTTGGGATTATTAAAAGAGTAAGTGCTCAACATATTGGGCCCTGTCTCATGTCAAGTCATATATGTTGAGCAATTACTTCAGTGGGGGAAGGAGAGGTTGTCAGGTTTTTAAGGCATTATTGGATCTGTAAATATGGTACAGAATCTCTAAACTTCTCAGGCCTTGCTTTTCCCTCTGATAAAGAGTTAGCTATTGGTGTGCAAGTCATATGGCAACAGGCAACAATTCTGAAGGACTGGACAGGTCCTGTGCAAGAGGAGTGCAATGCAAAATTGTAGGAATAAAGCTGCAATACTTAAAAAGAGAGAGAAAGCAAGAAAGGAAAAAAAAATCAGTCCCTGCATGTAAAAGTCAAGCAATATTTCAGCTGAAGTCTATAAATGTTTCAGCTTGAGAAGTCTCATTCATTATCACAGGATTTTAATGGCTATCAAACAGAAAAGTGCATTTATATAAAGTGCAAAGATTGCTACTGCAAGGTTAACAGTGCAACAAATGGTGCCATAAATCTAACCAAGTTTTTATAAAAAGATTTTCTGGTTCCAAGATTAGGTTGTTTATATTGCCTGGTTATCATAGTAGGATATGAGAATGGAATTGTTTAGGTTTTATAGGCATATTAAATTGACCTCCACAGCACAGCCCAAGAGTGCACAGCAAGTGTACTTCCTTGTGATTGCCATGGCCAACATAAATCATCACCCAAAAGAGGAAGGCTAGTGTACAAATAGTATAGTTATTTTACATTTAATCCCATAGTAGATACTTCTATGAGGACAGTTAATAGAAATATTGTATACATTAATACACTGAGAAGATTGGAGAGTTAGCTGTTCCACAAGCAGTTTTCCTCTTGTCTCTGATTTTAATTCTCTGAGGAAGTACGTATCATAAAAACCCTAAATAAAGGTTGAATAATCACTATGAAAAATTAATCTTCTGTTTTGATAACTTCCAGAAGTAAGTGGAACCTATCACTAGCTAAAAAACCAGTCAGATGACACTCTCAGATGCATATTTTGGAGGGTGGGAGCACTGAAGAACAGATTTCTGTCACACAGTTGATCTGAGGACACATTTTCTGTCTTCTCTCCAGGTCTGATTCTCCATTATGTTGCATGCTGTATAGTTATTTATTTTTGTGTACAGCAGGCATAGAGCAGGTTTAAGAAAACTATTACCAGTGTCAGTAAGTGCAAAATTCTCATTTGGTAGTGTTTTACAGCCTGTTTGCACTCATCTGATAATTTATTACACAAAGTGCAAAGCAATTAATCAGGACCTCTGATTTCTGACAGAATCTCCTTCCTCAAGCTGCATGCTGTTAGTGGCATTGAGAGGGAAGGCTGTCCTTCAGTACATCATCTCCCCTGAAACCTGTGTGGCCTTCCCTTTGTAAGATTCTGCTGACCCATATAATTATACAGTGGTTTTATTCTGTGAGACTCCCTGAGGATGGGAGAATCTAGGGAGGTAACTAGAGAAGAACGGGGAGCAAATTATGCCAGCATAAAGGATTTGTCTGGGGGGAACAGTGTTGAAGTCTGTACCAATGTCCCTGCCTTCCAGGGATGTCCAGAGATTTGAGAAATTTCTTAGCAATCCTTGGGAAGTTATGGGTTTGGAGACTGATGTTTCCTGTCTGTTCCTCTCTCTCTCTCTCTCTCTCTGTATGTGTAAATGGGAAGGAAAGGCTCAATTCCCCTCTATCACTGATCCACAGAAGTTCCAATAAACCAGCCCACAGAATTTTGATCTGATCTATCACACTGAATTTTTGACAAATGGAGAGAGGGGATATATTGTAATTGGAAATAAATTAGAAAGGAATTGAAATTTAGGATTTTGCTTTGTAGTAGGAATTGTGTTGATTAATATTCAGAAATAGTCTCATTGTCCCAATTCCATCTGTCTGCTTTGCCCAAATAATGATTAATTTCACAAATGATGATTCAAGCATCTGGTTGTAAATGTCAGAATTTGTCTAAGACCGTGCAATGTACTTGAAAATATTCCAAGCTGTTTACTAGAGAAGTAGAAAAAAAAATTAAGAGTCCAGTCCTTATCCCATTGAAATCAATGGCACAGCTCCCAATCACTGTCATGGAAACAGGTTTGTACCTTAAGTTGTCTCTGTGTAATAAAAATTCAAAACTAAATGCAGATCTTATAAAATCAATAATACAATGGTTCTTTTTGAAAGTTCCACCAATCTGTAGAGTAAAATGTAAAATTATTACAGGGCTGAAATTAAAAAAAAATGAGGCAGTTTAATTACCTGTGAATCAAATATACTCTTAAATGGATCATTTCATTTTAAAATATAATTTTCTGTAACTCATATTAAAAAAGACTGACTGCACTTGGGAAAAACATATTAAATGTTTTGTACACAGTCACCAAAACACAATTACCCTTTTAATATTTTTCTGCCTCCACACATTAAATTTTCATTAGGTGATTTACAGATTCCAAGATGTGAGGTTTACAAAATGAATGTAAAGAAACAACTGAGCCTCAGGCCCCAGATACCTCAGGGATCATCTTTGATACATCTTTTTATTGAATCAAATCTAATGAGAAATGCTAATAACACATAAGTGGAACAGTTACTGTTATAACATTTGAAGTGCCAGAAATTTTAAAGAAGAAGAAGAAGAAGAAGAAGAAGAAGAAGAAGAATGTTAGGATATAGTGTCTCATTAGCAAAGATTAGGATTGCATGTGGAGACTTATTTATATTCACATGTTCATTTTCCATTTTATGATATTCTAAAAGGAATTTTCAGCTTCATTTAATCCAAATTATGTTCCAGCAAACTATTCACTGAAGTATTCTGAACTGGAGTAATAAATAGAACAGAAACAAACCTATTTAGAAGGATCTGTGTTATATGTTGTCAATGAATTGTTGAGCTAGCCTGGGTGAAATACAAAAATACTTTCATAAGCTTCTTTTAATATGATGTCTTTGCAAAAGTCAATGATAAGAAAAATGAGGAAATGTCAATTGCACCAAAGGTTTATAGACTACGGTGTAAACATAACTCCCACCCCATCTCTCCCCTCCCCGGCTAATGTTCTTTATTAGTGATGTGTCTTATATTGTTATTAGGCCTTTTTTAAAATGGTTGCATCAGATTAAAAAACAGTAATATCAATTAATGGTTTAGGTCTTGATTCTGCCACCTTTACGCTGAACAGTCATTTACTCGGTGAACAATCCCACTGACATCAATGTGATTATTTGTTTTGCCAGCAACTAACTCATAAGATTAGTAGAACCTGGCTCTTAATGGTGATTGTCAAGAATCTAACAATCACCATCTGACTTTTTATTACACTGACATTTAGAAACCTAATTCAAATTTAAGCAAAATAAAAACATAATGAGATTTCTTTTCAGTCACTGCCTTCCATGTTTTGTAGCTCCCCACTGCTTTCACTCTGAATTAAATCTTTTTGAAGCGCTGTTAATTTTTTTTTGGGGGGGAAATAGGAAACACTTCCTTCTAGCTCACCACAGTTCATGGCTTCAGGAGATTGTTGATGTAGGTTTTCTTAGCTACTGTATTCTTCATATCACTGTATTTGATTCCATCATTTGACTGTCATAACAGTCAGGAAAAACACAGGAGTACAGACAGATTTGCCTTGACTCTGTTTCTACACATACTAAGTGAATCCCAACAGGGGATCCCTCTTCTGCAGTAGCTCTATGTGCTGCTGGCACAGCTGCAGCAACCACTTCCCATTCCCTTCCTGCCTTCCTGGGCATCTGAGCCTGGAAGTCATAATCTCTCAGGTTGTCCCCACCCAAGTGACAGTCAAGTGGTCTAAAGAGAGCTGGAAACTAAGTGTCAGTTCTGAAACTGAAGCATTTTCAATGGATAGAGCCAAATCTTTACTTACTCCAAAGGTACTGGGGACAGAGAAGCACAGTACTCATCCCCATTTGAATGCTGTCTGGCCCTTTTCCCAGCCTTCTCTATAGTCTCATTGCACCTTGGGATGGCCAGAAAACATAGATGGCAAGGGCGACTGCCACTTCATGGAGGTAGTAAACTTGCCAAGATTTCTGCAGGGTAGAGAGGGACGAAGATATGCAGTTCATGTATATGGAGTTCATATGTATGAACTCACTCCTTCTTTCTTCAGCTTCATGGCGATGTCTACACTTATTAATTTAAGTCGACATAGCACGTCTACACTTAAATTTTAAGTCGACTTAGAGGGGATCCTACAAAGTTGACCTAGAGCAACCACACTGGACGCCTAGGTCGACTTGTAGGGGCTAGGTGGACCTGGGACTGGTCCACGGTGGCAGGGGGGGCACCCCTTGCCAAGTGCCAGGGGGTTCAGCCTTTGCCCCATTGTACCTGGGTACAATGGGGCAAAGGGGAACATGGACCCTGGCAGGGCATAGGGGCAGGTTGGGCAGGGCTCTGCCCTGCCCTGTGGGGGGGGGGCATGCCAGGCTCTCCCTGTGCCAGCCACCCTGGCAGGGAGGGCAGTGGGGAAGTCCTGGAGAGCCCTAAGTCGACTTAGAGTCAACTTAAGGCTACTCCACGTCTACACTGGCTAAGTCAACTTTCTAAAGTCGACTTAAGCAGAAAGTTGACTTAAAACTAGGTTTTATAAAGTCGACTTAACTTTTCCTTAAGTTGACTTAACCAGCTGCTTAAGTTGACATAAGGAAAGTGTAGTGTAGATGCAGAGTAAAATAAGTTGACTTAAGCAAACTTAAGTCAACTTAATTTACAAGTGTAGATGCACCCCATGAGACCTGAATGTTGCAGAGCCCCTGGAGGCCCCTTTCTGCACTGACCTACCCATTCCCAATATCAATCACACTGGTACAGAGCACCCATGTGTAAAAATAAGGGTCTCCACTACCCTCTTTCCTTTCAGAAGAATAGTAGATGTCTCTTTGTTCTTGTCCTGATGGGGGAGGGGGAGGGTACGACGACAGGGCAGTATCTTATTCCAGTAGGACCATTTGTGATGCTACTGTCTTTTAATCATGCTTTTGTTATATCCTCTGTTAAATACAGCGTGCCAAGACTTTCAGAAGGCATACTGTTTTATGTCATAAGACTATCTCCATCACCCTAAACAACAGGAACAAATTATCCTTCTTTTAGGCCTTCTCCATCGCTTTTCCATATGGAAACTTTTCTGACAGTGTGGAACACGTATATTGATATTTCATAAGACAATAAAAATGTATTCCATAGCTTTCACAATTTCCCGCATTACTTGAGTAAATTTTTAATCACATTGCTTTGTACTTGGTGTTAGTTTCAAACAGGCTAGTCTCACATTCAATTCCTTTCTCCTTATCACTTTCCTCACAGTGTTTAAACTGATATTAGCAGCATTTTGCTCCTTAAGCAATTTTGCAGCTTCTCAGGCTTTACACCCTCCTAATTTCTTCAACTATTTCTATACTGTTCTTTCACACAGTTCTGTTGCTTAGTAAGTCCCATATTTTGCTTGCTTGACAACATGTCTTATTTTATTGAAGTTTTCATCATCTACTTAGTCACTCAGATGTTGCCTTATTTTTCACAAGATGTAATTTACTTATAAAATGATACTTTTGTGCAAGAAGGACAGAAACCTGGATTATTTTTATCATAATTACAAGATATTCCTATTCTTCTCCTCAGTTGAAGTAACATCAATACTTTTACTTGTCTTACTGAATAGCTGAGAGAGGCAGCTATAAATTTCCTGAGGATTAAAATTTGATCCTTTATGACATAAATCTTTACCACAATTATTATATATACTAACTGACACTGATGTCTTTTAATACTTGATATATACAACAAAAACATTGTCTGTTGCAGCTGTCCCCCTGCTGCATTTATTTTCCCTTTGTTTTGTTGTTTTGTGTGGCCACCCCTCCCAGGCTGCTAAGGGCCATTGCCCAGCCCAGGGAGGCGGCCTTTAGCTCCTTGGCTTAGACCCTGGCTCGGTGTAGGGTGGACAATGCCCAGGAGTGCAAGACTTAAATGGCCTGTTAAGCTTAAGGGCATGAGTCATACCTGTGGCTCAGATCTTTGCCCAGACTTGTTCTGTGCTTACCTTCAGTTTTCCCTGCCCTCTCTCTTCCCCTGTAGCAGAGGGAGCCAATCAGAGTTACTGGCGGGAAGCTGCGTGAGTTTGCCTTTAAAACCAGACATTTTTGAATCAGACAGCAGAAAGGTTCCTGCTTTGCCACCTGGTCTGATCAGCTAGGGGTCTTTGGGGGCCCTTTCTCTGCTCTCGTTTAATTTTTGAGCGTACCCCCGTTTTAAACTCTCCTCCCACAAACACTGAATTTTCCTGTGAGATCTCCTGACGATTGAAAACGAACTGAGCCTCCTCTGCATCCTCTGATGCTGCTGCTGTTCCTGCCTCTATTCCTGCTGCTGTCCTGGGAATTGGTAAGGCTCCCCTCTTGCAAACTCTCCCTGTCCTAGCTGCTGGCCTTGCTTCCCCAGCAGACAGACTCAAGTTAATTCCTTGGTCTGTGCCTGAAACTATTTCTAACTCCGCAGTTCCCTTGCTGCTTAAAGAAAAGCCTGTGCCGCTGCTAAGCTCTTCCTCTGTGTGCTCTGTCCCAGGGTTCCCTGCTTTCAGCTGTTTCCACTGCTGCAGCCACCATCCCCTGACTCCCTCAGGAGCTGTATCCTGGGCTCACATCACTCTGCCTCTGGGACTGCTCCCCCTGGTCAATAGGACCAGTATAGTATAAGGCGTGCCATTAGGTTTAGTTTCATAAATTGGTTTAGGCTTAGTTTTGATAAGTTGTATTTTATTAGCTTGTATAAGTTGTAGTCCTGTTAGAATTGAATTTTGTGTCTGTGTTTAGTGGTAGTTAAGTGGGATACTTGTTTGCCATTACCTGTTATATTGTGTGGCCATAGTTAAGCTAGATTAAAGATAATTGTTTTACTGTATTGTTCCCCTCTTTTTGTTTTTCCTTCTTTCTGTTGTTCATATTAGCATACGTTGTATAGTTACTGTTAAGTTGTTAAATAAGTGCCTCTATGTCTTCATCTCTCCCCGAACACCCCAAGTCCTCTGCTGCTGTTTCCACCTCTCCCTGAACTTCCAAAGCCCCTTGCTGCCTTTCTTCTTTGATTCCTCTGTGTTTAGCCTGCAGGCTCCTGAAGACTGCTCTGAGCCTCGCCCTGCAGGGCTTCAGTGCCTCTTGCTGCATCCCTTGCAGCTGTACTCTTCCCTCTTCCTCTGCCACTGATTACTCACCCCACCGCACCCTTGTTCCTTAACCTACCTTCTAGTCACACCCTTACAGACTGCCTGCCACTGTACTCTTCCCTCTTCCTCTGCCACTGATTACTCACCCCACCCCACCCTTGTTCCTTAACCCAGCCTCTAGGTACACTCTTACAGACTGCCTGCCACTACAGTCCTACAAACCAAGTCATCAATTCTCATCTGTACTATTACACTTGTGTAAATTCACTAATCCCCCTTATTGTGCAATTTTACTGCCATTTGTATCTCATTCATATTTGCAAAACCCCATTGGTTACCACTACCTTTACTGTACCTCTACACCTATACCACTGTGACATATTGCTTTTTTTTTTTTGTAGAATCGCTAGCCACCAATTGTGACTCGCTGTGACACCTCTTCATTTTCACACTGCTTAATAAGAGAAACCCCCTCCCCAACTGCCTACTGTGACAAACCGTATACACCCCATTATTGCTTACTGTGATACACCCCATTGTTAAATTTTACTGTTTTACATTTTTTCAATAAAGATTGATTTGTACCCCACTGTTGCGGTAATTGCCCCCCAAGATCCACTACCTGCTGGCAGGGACAAACATGTACAGAACAATATAGAGTATATCTATCAAACACACTAGCACAGTCCACTGTTCATCCACTTTTGGGGACAAGCACCCGCAACTGTTAATGTATCATTCCACTGGAACATGAGTGGTAAGTGAAACAAGGGAATACCTGATAAAGCAGAATATGCATATGATCTATATCTAAACAATATCTTTATAGTAGCTACACTAAAACAGAAATATATGTTCAGCTTTATGCAAGCAATTTAACTTCATTTGAAAAACAACAAATCCTTTGCATCATGTAATTTCATATTCCCTGGTGCAGAAACTATATGTTCCTTTTACATAATCATTATTGTTTTTTTCTCTCTCGATATTTCTATGCATCATTTTGTAGAACCCAGTCTTTCATGAGAGAGTTAGTTAGGTTGAATTTTATTGTGCATAGGATTTTCTGTACTCTGAATATGTTAGAGGTGAAAGGCTTTCTTAGTTTTAAACTTATTTCATTTGATTTCTTATCATTCTCGATTCCAAGAATTAAGACCCTGATCCAAAACCCATTGAAGTCAAAGTCTCGAAAAGACTTTCATTGACATCAGTGGCCTTTGGAGAACTCGGTCCATAGAACTCAATTCTGTCTTTAGTTACATTAAT
The DNA here is from genome assembly GCA_007922175.1 of Pelusios castaneus. NCBI lineage: Eukaryota > Metazoa > Chordata > Testudines > Pelomedusidae > Pelusios > Pelusios castaneus. The sequence continues at coordinate 8,755,283 of ML685813.1, forward strand.
AGAAATCTTTCTGTACTTCCTCCTCTGGCTGGTGTAAGTTCTGAAGGAAGCCGCATCCAACCTCAGTCAGAAGCACAGTTCTCAAGTTGCAGAATCTTGTGAGTAAGACAGTAAAAGCAAAAGTGGACAGATATTCCCACTGTTCCAGAAATGCCCAAGAAAAACACTCCCAAGCCTCCCTGGAATGGGCAAAGCAGGCACATTTACACATGGTTCCTTCCAGAGACATGATGAGTGTTCACAGTAGAAAATGAACAGGTGTTTCAACTAAATTAGCTCTGATTGCCATTGCTACACTGTTAATAGAACAAATATTATGGCAAGATAAAAGTATTACTATATCTACAATCTGACATAGTTAAACCCCTTTTATAAATTAAATTCAGTTCATGCTTAATTTTTTTTTAAAACTTTGACATAAGAAAAAATTCTGAGCCAAATCTTGCAGCTGTTATGAAAACTCATAACTTTCTTTGGAGAGATGAGCACATTAGGGCTGCAGGGATGGGATTTTTTACTGAATAAATGTGCTATACAATAATAAGGAATAAAGAGTAGGAACAAACCATATTATATTACTATAACAAGGCATTAACCATTTAATGGACCAGCATTGCCATTACCCCTGTTATGATATCGCATCTGCTTTAGGAAAAGGCATTCCATTACTTGTTTTTATGGAGCATGTGGCTAGGCAGAGAAGACAATGTCTGCTGGGAGAAGCAACAGGGTTAGCTGTGTTAGTTTAGTTCAGCAAAATAAGCAAAGAGTCCTGTGGCACTCTTAGGCTATGTCTACACTTGCACTTTTAAGTCGACTTTAACTAAGTCGTATTAACTAAGTCGACTTAAAGTTGCCTTAGTTAAGTCGACTTAGTGTGTCCACACTTAAAATTAAAGTCGACTTAAAGGGGAACTTACAAAGTCGACCTAGAGCGTCCACACTGGATGCTCTAGGTCGACTTTGTGGGGCTAGGGGTACCTTGGGCAGGTCCACGGTGGTGGTGGGGGAGCACCCCCTGTGTACAATGGGGCAAAGGGGGACAGGGACCCTGGCAGGGCAGAGCCCTGTGTGTGGCACTGTCTGGATTTAGGGAAGCATTTATGATATTATTTTCTATGGATATCTCATAAATGCTATAATCCATAGGAACTATGTCATGTTTGGTATCAATAGAAAGGTAGTAATTTGCTGGGAATGATTATATAGTTTATGTCTAGGAATTCTATTTTGATTAGAAGTTAAGAATTTGATGTTATATCCATACTTTAACTTGTGTCCTTCTGGACAAATGTCTTAGATGGGAGGGTGTGAACAACCATTGTCTCCTTAATGTTTAGGAATTTTCCAGGTAGAATGGTCCCAGGGACTATCCCTGATGAGCCATTGAGGACATAAAGAATACAACCATTGTATCCTTAATGGCTCATCAGTTTACTCCCTGGAACCATATCACCTGGCAAATTCCTAAACATTAAGACAACAGAGTCCTGTGGCACTTTTAAAGACTAACAGATTTATTTATCGCATGAGCTTTCGTGGGAGAAAATCCCACTTCGTCAGACGCTTTGAAGATAGGAAAGTTACAGAGTGGTAGGAAATTAAATGCAGGGGAGTGTATGACATAGCATCAGGTCAGGCTGTAACAGCAAATCAAAATAGGTGTTAGGATTCAAAACACTGGGGAACAGCACATAGAGGAGAGGGAGGTCAAATCACTTGTTGTAATGCGAGAAAAATCCATAGTCCCTGTTTAACCCCAAGCCAACTGAGTCAAATTTGCATATAAGTTCGAGTTCTGCAGTCTCTCTTTGAAGCTGTGATTTGTTATTCATCTGTTTCAACACAGCTATTAACAAGTCGTCAAGGGGAGTGAGCAGGGAGATTGAAGTGTTCCCCTACAGGTTTTGCAGTGTTGCAATTTCTGATGTCAGATTTGTGTCCATTGATTCTTTGGTGCAGAGACTGTCCTGTCTGTTCAATATATAAGGCAGAGGGGCATTTCCGGCACATAATGGCATAAATCACATTGGTGGATGAGCAGGTGAACGAACCCTTGATGGAGTAGGTGGCATGATTTAGCCCTGTGATGGTGTCATCAGTGTAGATATGAGGGCAAAGTTGGCAGCGTGGTCTGCTGCAGGGCTGTGTTCCTGCTTTAGTGTTTCTGTTCTGTGATCTGTAGTTGCTGGTAAGTATCCTTTTAAGATTAGGGGGCTGTCTGAAAGCAAGGAGAGGTCTGTCTCCTAAGGCTTGAGAGAGATTTTTCTCGCATTACAACAAGTGATTTGACCTCCCCCTCCTCTATGTGCTGTTCCCCAGTGTTTTGAATCCTAACACCTATTTTGATTTGCTGTTACAGCCTGACCTGATGCTATGTCATACACTCCCCTGCATTTAATTTCCTACCACTCTGTAACTTTCCTATCTTCAAAGCGTCTGACGAAGTGGGATTTTCTCCCACGAAAGCTCATGCGATAAATAAATCTGTTAGTCTTTAAAAGTGCCACAGGACTCTGTTGTCTTAATGTTTAGGAATTTGCCAGGTGATATGGTTCCAGGGAGTAAACTGATGAGCCATTAAGGATACAATGGTTGTATTCTTTATGTCCTCAATGGCTCATCAGGGATAGTCCCTGGGACCATTCTACCTGGAAAATTCCTAAACATTAAGGAGACAATGGTTGTTCACACCCTCCCATCTAAGACATTTGTCCAGAAGGACACAAGTTAAAGTATGGATATAACATCAAATTCTTAACTTCTAATCAAAATAGAATTCCTAGACATAAACTATATAATCATTCCCAGCAAATTACTACCTTTCTATTGATACCAAACATGACATAGTTCCTATGGATTATAGCATTTATGAGATATCCATAGAAAATAATATCATAAATGCTTCCCTAAATCCAGACAGTGTCACACTGTGCCCACATGCCCTGCCCTTTGGGGGGCATGCCAGGCTCCCCCTGTGACCCCCCCCAGCAGGGAGGGCATTGGTGTAGTCCTGGGGTAGCCCTAAGTCGACTTAGAGCTACCCCAGGGCTACACTGGCTTAATTCAACTTTAGAAAGTCGAATTAAGCCTTAGGTCGATTATAAAGGTGGTTTAATAAAGTCGACTTAATTTTCATTAAGTCGACTTTATTTTCCTTAAGTCAACTTAAGCAAAGTGTAGTGTAGATTCAGGGCACATTAAGTCGACTTAAGCCAAGCTTAAATCGACTTAATTTACCAGTGTAGACGCAGCCTTAAAGACTAACATATTTATTTTTGCATGAGTTTCATGGGTGAAGTCCCACTTCGTCATATGCTAGACAAAGTACATCTTGGAGGAAGAACTGGGACTCTCTTCACTAGGAGACCTGAAGGGAAACCAAGTGGCTGTTAGGTGCCTCCTCATAAGAGCCTGTGGAAGGAGCTTGAGGATATGTGTAGACTGCAATGAAACACCACTGCCTGGTCTTTCTCAGCTGACTTGGGCTCGTGGGACTCAGGCTGAGGGGCTATAAAACTGCACTGTAGCTGTCTCAACTTGGCCAAGAGCCAGGAGTCTAATCCCTCCTCCAAAGAGTTCACAGGCTAAATGATAAATTCAGAATATTACAAATTTCACTAGAATAAATAAAATCCAACTGCCTCACACAGCCAGTATTTTACCTTTATCAATCCCAACACCCAATCCATGACTGTCATTCACACTTCTCACCAAACTCCTCCCCCCACCAATAGTTGAGCTTTGCAACATGTCAAAAAGTTAACAGATCCAGCAGGTTTGAGGGGAGTTGGTTCCTAAAGCGAGGGAACTTTAAGGGGAAGGGGAAGATTGACAATCTCAGCTGTGAGACAACCATCTAGGATGAGGAAAGACAGGTACTTAGGCAGTAAAATCCCAAACTGCAGAAGGCTTCATTCAAAACTTACATTTTGAGCTCCATATGGGAGCCAATAGGAACCAGTACCTTTCATGGACCACGTGTGTTATTTCATTTAATGCAGAATGCAATTTCTTTCTTATTATCTTAAACGTCCAGGAGATCTCAAGATGTTGTCTCACATAAGGGCATGGTCGAAAGCCCATTGAAATCAACAGGAATCTTTCCATTAGCATCAATGGGTTTTGGATCAGGCTCAGAGAGATCACTGCAGTGATGCCTAATAGAGAGGTGATAGAAGCGTGAATCCCTATAGCAAATTCTGCATCTCACAATAGCAATTGCACTGCCCCCCATACAATTTAATCTGGAAAGATGCACTGTTTGCTAAAGGTGCCAGTAAGCTCTTCATTATTAGATGGGAATTGAGCAAGGCTCCCAAACATGAATTCATGCCATAAGGTTTGCATACCTTCTAGCAACGCTGTAGAAATTATACTGCCAGTGCTGCTGCTGTTCCAACCTCCCTGCCTTCACTTAGATAATACCTTTGCCTTATCCTGATTAAGTGTAACCTGTCAGGTAGTTCTCCTCCAACTTGTGATTTATTTCCATAGCTTAGTAACGGCATAGAGATACTTGCTGTAATGCTCATATTAAAAATGAGTGAAGGCACTCAAGGGGTTAATCTATCCATTGCTAGAGGGGCATTGTCATGGCAACACCACCTTGTAATCAATGGCATCAGAGGCTGCTGACAGATCTAATAAAATCAGCATGGATGCAAGATCCCTATCCACTGGGAACAGATCATTGACCAAGGCTAACGAACACTGCTTCCCTCAGGGCTGGCTCTGAAGCCAGACTGAGTGGAGTCACAGAAATCCATAACCCCCAGAGTTGCTGTTCACATATCATTACAGTACATTGTAATTACTTATATATGTCTGTGTATGTGAAAATGCATTACTAAAACTATATTTTCTACATTCCCCCTTTTCCTGCCAAATATACGAAGCAAAAATAGTTCAAACTTACTGTAGTATGATTTTGTCACTGCAAAGGTCATACTATATATACAGAAACAACACACTACTTACTGAGTTTTCTCTCCCAGCAATCACAGTTATGATATAAAAAGTGTCATCTAAGCCTTCAAATATCAATTTAAGCATTTCCTTCATTAGATGGATGTGATCACTTTGAGGTTTCATATACAGTATTTGAGACCTGTGATTTATTTGTGAAGAAAATTATTTTCTCTTCTAAGGGGAAAATAGTCCCCATGATTATCATGAAAATTTACTAGACCTAGCAGATAAAAGTATATATACTATAAGGATTTGTGCAACCAGTTTAAAGCTTGTAAAACACATCTGTTCTTAGAAATGTAGCCTCTGGGAATGGAAAAGGAGATTATTTATTCATTGCAAAAAATCAGTGTATTCTGAAGCCAAAACACATTAAAACTCATGTTATTAATTTCTTCATTCCATGCTGTCCCCTTTCAGATATGTAAAATTATTGTATTTTTTTCATACTTCTAATGCTCAAAAGCTAACCAATCACATGGAATTTCTTCCACTTAATACTCCTGAATTATAATGGGGAAACACTGTACAATTTACAGCAAATTGTTACCATGTATGATAAATACAACAACATGTAACAAATGGAACCAGTCTGTCCTGATGTAATGAAGATGAGTATGCCTTCTTCATTTGACCCATGCCCTCCAAAGCTACAGATCCCTCTCTCATGTCCTTCCATTGAACACATCAAGTGTTTACCCCTTCTCAGTCCATCTCCTGTGTGCCAGAATATAAAGTCTTCTGCCCTATGACACTGCTCTAACTGCTGTGCCAGGCTGCTGGCTTTTTGCCAGTTACTTGTTTGTCCTCAGACTGAGGACTTGTCTACATTGGGAATGTAATTTGATTTTAGGCTGTGGCATTACAGAAGGTGAAGGCGAGTGATCACAGCAAATTGCTTACTCAGGGTCTCGTGTTCCCACTGCTCTCATTACTTCTTGAAATGCATTGCACTGTAGGTAGCAGGTGCAAGGGCTTGTGGGGAAGCAGTCAACCTCCGCTCACTCCCTCCCGCTTCAATAAAGGGAAAAAAAAGCAGCAGGAAAAGCTTTCCTTGCTGTTTCTTTTCCACAGGCATGGAAGACAGGCACAGTGCTGCACGCACAGAGAGGATTAATGGAAAACTTTCCAGGGCTATGGGCATGGGAGGAACTATGTTGCTATGGAGTAGCAGACAGGAAAAACTGGAAAAGCTGCTCTTTGGCTACACGGATCTAAAATCGAATTGTACACTTTGACCTCAGTGCTACACTACTTGCAGGAATGGTGTTAGCAGGTTAAATTACAGCTCCATTTTTTTTTTTTTTTTAATTTACCGTTCTGACAGTGGAGACACAAGCTGAAGAAGGTCAAGGTAAGCAGCATTATATAGAATTTCACTGTCAGTTTAGACCAGGGCTGAGTGTCTGATATGAACTAGTGCCACATTTCTAGTTCCAGTGCAACCATGCAGTTGAGAACAGGTAATAAATGATGTGGTCATATGCTTGGAGCTGAAGACATGAGAATGCTGTGGAAAGGTGACAAGAAAAGAACGGCAATGCAGTGGGACTCTTAACAGAAAGGAGAGGTTCCATTGACCCAATCTTCCAACAGACAAAACTGTTATTTCAGCTCTGGATAGGAAGCCTACAATTATTTCTTCCCACCCCTAATCCTTAGAAACTAGTTCTTTTCAGAAGAGTTCCATCAAAAATCTCCCACAGTATTTATCTCCAGTACTCCAGCACTTGAATACCTCACAATGTCCTCATCACACAGGAAGTGCTATTAATCCCGTTTTATGAATGGGGAACTGACACACACAGGGAGAGCGGCCAAGTGACTTCCTCAAGATCACACAAAACACCTGAATCAAAGGAGAGAATTGCACCCAGTACTCCCAATCTACCACTCTAACCACTGAAACAACTTTCCTCAATGGTTCTCAGACAGGAGCTTTCCCACTTCAGCCTCATATAAAAAATCTCTGACAGTAATGCACTTTTAGGGCACATATCTTTTCTTTATTTCTAGCCACAATGTACTACAAGCTGCAATGCATCTTTATAGGCGATTGTTTCAGAAGCTCTCACTGAATTTGAATTTTTTTTTGACACCTTACAGTTATTTTTGATTAAGTCTATACAATTCTATAATTTTCTTATGATGTTACAGGATTGTCATTTTCCGAAAGACAGAAAATACCATATAGGGGAGCCACGTCCCTAATCGATTGACCCTGCATTGCCCAAGGAAATATGTTCTATAATAGTTACTTCAAAACTCTAAGACAAACATATAAAACTTTGAAATTCATAATTGGAAGCCAAATAAATCGTTGCAGGCCACAAAGATATGCAAATTTCCAGCACCGATGAATTCAAGACAAATTAATTTATTTTAGCAAGTCCCACACCTCCATTGAAACTACTGCTTAAAATTCTGCCACCTTTCAATTTGGTTTAAACTCTGCATGTAGTAACAGGTTGTGATGGGGTATACAAGCTTCTCACTGGTCCACTTTGGGTTAATCCCACTCTGTGGGCTGAGGAAGCTACACCCACTCAGTTCTACTGGGCATGGGTGGTTGGTGGAGCTTCCCCTGGGGAAGGAAACTCCACAGCGGACCCAGGCCACTTTCCTGACCCTTCCCCATGCATCACCCTCACCACGCCCCTTTTCCACCCCAGGCCCCACCCCACTTTGCCCTCCCATCCTGCCCAACACCCGACCCCAGCCCTGCTCCCCATCACTACAGCAGCTGCAGGGCCTTCCCTGCGGACCTTTCCCAGCAGAGTGGCAGAAGGGCAGGAGAACAGAGAAAGGCAGAGCCAGCCCAATAGGGAGGTGGGGAGAGCAGGGTCACCATATCCCCAGTCCAGCAGGGAGGGTGGAGGTGGGGAGAGCAAGGAAAGGTGGATAATTCCAGAAAGTTTCCATGTTTTGCTGATTCTTCTCTCTCATCGTGCCCCCATGATGCTATTCCTTGTTTCGGCATGTAACCCATGTAATACAGTGTAAAACAACAATACAGTTTTCATATATTGCTGTTATGTGAGAATTTGACAACTGTGCCATTAGAGAGCCCCCTTCTTTTGACAGTTTGAAAAAAATGCCATCTTTCAGAACACAGCTGTGTGGCAGATGGTGTATACTTCTGAAGCTTTACTCCTATATTTTTCCAGTCCCTTTTTCCATTTCCAGTGAATGTGGTGTCTTTGAAACCACTGGAAAACTGTTTACAAGGAAAGCAGAAAACTGCACCTGCCTGCTTGCTATACTCTGAAAATGAAAATGTCTTGAAATATTCTGATGAAAATGAACAATTTTGCCTTTGCTTATCAAAAGCAGGTTTTGGATTCTTGGTTAAATCAGGTTGTGATGGGTCTGCTGCAGTTGTACCAAAGTCCAAAACAGGAAATGTAGTGAGGTTGTTGCTGTCATAAACCACAATAGGAGTACAATTTAACTGGTTCCCTGCAGCAACCCTGCAGCCCGAGTGAGACAGAGCAGCCTCCCCCATTCCACCTAAGGAGGAAAGGGTGGCCAGAATGGCTCTTCATCACATGAGGAGACGTGGGGGATGCTGAGGGGAACCCCTCAGCACCTCCTGCTTCCCCCCCATGAAGGGCCAGACTGGCCTAGTGCCCCCCCCCCACCAAGCACTTACTGACCACTGCTCTAGCCTGGCCCCTGGCTGGGACAGAGCAGCCTCATCCCCACCCCTCCTGAGGAGGGAAAGGGGACCGGGTTGGCTCTTCACCACACAAGGGGACACTGAAGGGCACCCCTCAGCACCTCCTGTGTCCCCCCACCCAGCGCTAACTGTCCATCACAGTTCTAAGTGTATGTACTTCTTTCTTCAACCAACCACCACCACCATCCCCTGCTCAGTCCCTCCTTTCCAGGATATGGATGAGGTGATACCTTTTCCTTCCTGAGCTAGGGATCTTAATTTACATTGTCTTTGTTATGCACTTCTCCATTGCCTATGGGAAGGAAGACAGCTGTTTTTCTGTCCCCATGTGAGCTATGTAAAATACATGAGGACAAGGATGGGAGAAGGAACACATGCAGAACAGGTTTGGTGAGAATGAAACCACAGGAAAAGCAGTGGCTAAGGTAAGCAAGGCTAAAATGAAAGTGAAAGAATGCTGGGTGGGCTGAGTGGGAAGTCACACTGCCTGCTGCCTTCCCGTCAGGGAGGGGGAAGGCAGAGTGAGCAGTGTCTGACTGGAGAAGCCATGCCTCCCCATGCCTTCAATCGGAACCACCCATGCTAGTGGGCATGTTCCACCTGCAGCTTCTGTACAAAAGAAAGCAGCTCAACTCAGTTCGGATGGACAGCTGAGGTGATAGGATTCACCTTGCAGGTTCTGTCCCTTCAGAGGCCAGAGCCCCAGAATGAACAGGCTAAGAGCACCACCATCCAGGCAGACACTGTATCATCCAAAGGAGGTCCAGAGGGAACAGAGTTACTGGGAGATGCAACAGCTGACACTCCCAGAGATCCTGGGAGAGCTTCAGACTTCACCTTGGAGGAAAGGGGTAAGAAGTAACCCAGGAGACTTAAAACTTTGCCACAGTGGAACCAGTCAGGGTATTTTGGGAGGATCCCTGCTGACTCAGTGGCAAGTACCTCACCACTGCCAGGGCCCTGACCTGAGACTTAGAGGAGCATAGACAGCCCAATCCCTCCACACCAGGTGCCACAGAGCCTTAGGTGGTGCTCCACTCTCCCAACACACCAATAGACCGTAGTTTTCCACAGCAAGGGTGACCTTATTGACTCCAGTCATTGGACTCCGCTCTCCTGACTGATATAGTCAACTCAGCAAAACCTGAAGAAATTTGAGCTAGGAAACTTAAAGAACTACTTGAAGCAATCTGGGAACTGTTAGCAATTTTCTTTGAGAACTCCTAGAGGATAGGTGAAGTTCCAGAAGACTGGAAGAGGGCAACATAGTACCTAGTATTTAAAAATAGGAAGAGAGAGGAGTCAATGAATTAGGGGACCAATCAGCTTAATTTAGATTCCTGAAAAGATATAGGAACAAATTATTGAATTAGAGGATAATAGAATTATAAGGAATAACCAATATGGATTTGTCACAAACAAATCATGCCAAATGAACCTAATTTCCTTCTTTGACTGCATTACTGGCCTAGTGGATGAGAGGGAACAGTAGACCTGGCATATCTTCATTTGAATAAGGCTTTTGACACAGTCACACATGACATTCTCATAATAAAAGTAGGAAAATGAGGTCTAGATTAAATTATTATAAAGTGGATGCACAACTTTATGAAAGAATAGGGAGTGAAAAGGGAGTAATTAGTGGTTTGTTTTTAGACTGGGAGAACTGCTAGGAAGAAAACTATGATCAAGTGTTCTCCATGTCCACTGAAGGTAGGACAAGAGGTAAATATTGGATTGACCAGGTCAGATATTGGGTAGAACTTTCTAATCATAAGAGTAGTTAAACTCTACAATAGGCTTCCAAAGGAAATTATGGAATCCCCATCTTCTTAGATGGTTTATTGCAGAAGGAAGGACTTGACGACTTCTCATGGTCCCTGTCACCCCTACATTTCTATGACTATTTCTAGGATCAGCAGAAGATCTCTGCAGTAACTAAGAATTCAAAATACAGGTTCAATGGCATCTAATTGACACAAAGTGATAGCAGGGACCCATCAGTGTTGAGAGACCATTGGTTTGCACTTCTTGAGAAGTAAAATAATAAATCAAATTGACTTTATGGCAGCCATGGCTGTGGTTGAAGAGATCCACTCAAAAGAATCTCTGCTGCCTTTGTCACACTTAAAGATGCCATTTCAATCCTTTGGGCTCTGCCTTCTGTATTTTCTTTTCTCCTTTTCTAGGCTGGTTTGCTTCCTCTAGTATTTGGAGACTTTTACTGAACTCTTCTTTCCAATTCCATGGTCCTGAGTGTGATCGTCTCAGTTATCCATATCCATTTCTGTGAAGTCTCACTTGCACACATCCTTGAAACACAATTTTGGGAATCTTTTAGGTCTTTTTCCAGATGCCAATTCACCATAGAGGATGTTCTCTGGGATACACTCATCATTCATTTGGCCAACAGAAGCATCTCTATGTAAGGACTGTTTGGGTGCTGGGTATGGTCGGTCACTTAAGCACCTCAGTGTTGATGAACCTGTCCCTGAGGTAGATTCCAAAAATTCAATGATGACAATGCATACGAAAGCTTCTGAGTCTTTTTTCCAGATGACAGTACAAGATCCATGTCTTGCTCCCATACAAAAGTGAAATGATAACACATGCATGGTTCACACAGCTCTTTGTGTGCTCTGTAAGTTTTACTATTTTGCCATACCATCTTGCTCAGTCTAGATATCATTATGGCAGCTTTTCTGATGCAGATGTTGAGTTCCATTTCAGGTGAAAGGTTGTCTCTGATAGTGGACCCCAGGTATGTGAACTCGTTCACCATTTTAAGTTCATAATTATTTATGTTGATGGCACATTGTTTCTCTTTTTTTAAAGTTTATAGAAAATCCAAAGTCTTGGCAGGCTTTGGAAAAACTAGCCATGAGATATTGAAGATAGGCTTCGTTGTTGGTTGTCACTGTTGTATCATCAGCGAAAAGGAGGTGGACCTCCCAAGTCTTGATTTTAGATCTAAGTCTTGCAAGACTGAACAGCTTTCCATCAGATCTTGTGTGCAAGTAGAGTCTCTCAGTTGATAAATGAAAAGCTTGATTCAGTAGCAAAGTGGAGCAAGTACACAGCCTTGCTTGATCCTGCTACAAATCTGGAAACATGGCGACTGAGCCATCGTATTTTACTGTTCTGTACATGTTTTCGTGGAAGAACTGAATCATGCTTTAAAGTCTGTGAGGACATTCAATATGTCAGCATGCCTCAGAGGATATCAGGTTCAGAACAAACTGCTGAGAAAAGGCCAGACCCTTCCCAGACAGGCAATTATTTTGTATCATATACCAAGCCAACTACAAAAATGAACTCCTGTCTCGCTGGTTAACAAGAAGTCAGAACAGCAGTTCCCTTATATAACCCAAGCCTTGTTTCACCACCCAGACACCAGATTTTATGATGAATGGTTGTTTAAAATCAATTTAATCAAATAAAAGGCTCTTCCAATTCCAAGAGATCAGCCACACAGTCAAGCCAATATATGACTTAGATTTTGCTCATAATCATGCTACTGCCAATCCTTTAGTATCTAATAATCTAAAACAGATATTTTTAAATTGGAGGTGACCCCTCAAAGGATCACGATATTATTATGGGGGAGTATTACAACCTGTCAACCCCCATGGATGCTGTGGCTGCAGCTGTCAGCCCCATGCATGGCTGACAGCCAGGCCTCTTCAGATATGATGGCCAGAGAGCAATGGCTGCTGGCCAGGTGCTCTGAAGAAAATTCCATCCCTAGCAGAAATGCAGAAATAAGGGTACTATGGCATATGAGTTTGTGTGGCATGGCTTGTGGGGGGTCAGCAATTTTTGGGGGTGGGTCATTGTAACCTCAATTTTTTTCAAAGGGTGTCCCAGAAAGAAAAGTTTTTTGAAAGGCTTTTGAGAAAAGAAAAGAAAAGAAAAGAAAAGAAAAGAAAAGAAAAGAAAAGGCTGTTTTCTTTGAAGCCTGACCCAAGCTTTTTTGATTCCATAATACATTTCTGCTATTGCCTGTATCAGCTTCTATTTGGATGTTTTCACATAGGTGCAGCCAATAGTCATTGGAGCACTGTCGAGCAGTTCGTTGTATCTTGGTTCTTGCCTCTCTCAATGTTCATTAGATTTTTTATTTGGGTCCTCTTATAATTGATTTATACTGCATGTTTGGCCTCAATGATTAATGTCATCTCACTGAAATATACATCAAACTAGACATTCATCCTGCTTTCTTCTTCACAAAGACTTCCAGAGCTTCTTCATAGATTGTAAAACAAACTAGGAGTCCTGTGGCACTTTGAAAGACTAACAAATGTATTTATTACATGAGCTTTTGTGGGTATAATCCCACATCATGAATAAATTTGTTAATCTTTAAAAGCAGCACAGGACTCCTTATTCATTCTGCTGAAAAAGAGTAACACGGTTACGCCTCTGGAACTTGGCACTATCGTAGATTGTGTTCTTCAGTTGCTCCCACTTTAGCTAGGTGTTTCTGGCACAATTACGGCAGTTAAGGGCTTGTTGTTATATGATCTTCTACTGCTGTCCCTTCCAGCACTGCATTTCTATGATTCTGTGATTAAACGGAGGGCCAGAAGAAGGCCTCTGCAGTACTCAAAATATGGGTTCAATGACACCTAAGTAATATACAGAATGAATTTCATTCAGAACATTCCTTCCGCACCGCACTGCACTGAAATGTTGCTATACTGGGTGGTGGTGTGAATATTTATAGTATGCTCCCATTTCTTATTGCTGCCAGTTGGGAGAAAGAAATGAGGAGAGGGAGGTAAGAACTGAGAAAATGTGGGCATTATGTTGGGCATTGTAATAGAAGAAGGATTAAATCATCCTTTGCATCCTCCCAGTCTGGGCACTGCCCAAGCAATCAGAAAACCTTGATAACTGCATGTTAATCACTTCAAAAAATATTTGCTTGCCAGAAAATATGGTGTTCTATATTACCAAATACACCTGAGGATTATCTGAGCATAAATATGCAATATGTACTTTACTGTTTAAAAACAAAGTGGGAAATGTAAAATAGAGGCAATACTGCTGAGAAGGAAAGAATCTGCAGTTGCACAATGATTTCCCTTTATCAGTTATTCATATCCAATATTCCATAACCAATATTTTCTTAATAAGATTACTTCATGTGGGTCAAATCAGCAGGTCTGAAGTGGGTTGAAGCCCACCAAAGCTTATGCCTGAAAAATTTGTTAGTCTTTAACAACAGGGCTCTTCTTGTTTTTGCTGTACACAGACTAAGATGGCTACCTCTCTGAAAAAGATCTGTTATATATGATCAGTATGTACACTGTGACTTTCTAAATATCAGTAGCTTACTTTAGATTATATAATGAAACAGACCTTAAAACATGTCTAAAGGTTCATTAGCAAAAGAGCAATAGGAAAATAGGAGGACACACAAATGGTAATAGCACTCTCTATATAATTAAATTTGTTTTGAACAGTTATTCTTTGCTTTCTCGATCACGTTTATTACACCTATATTTCTTACGAAAAAGAACTCTTGTATTTGTTTCTAGAGGTTTTCAAATACATATATACGTGTTCTTAAAGAGCTGCACAATATAAATCACAACAAATGGCGTACATTTTGCAGTTTGCCTTCACTCCTGTACTGAAGGAAATCAGACACAAAATTACAAACTTCAGAAGAATAAGAACTTCAAGAATCGCAAGTGGTTATATCTGCATAACACTGAGTTACTTTTAGGAGCACACTCACGCTGTGAAATGGATTCTCTGGGTTTTCTTTACTTCCCAAGTCAATTTATTCACCTTTGATAGTCAGAAGTACATACACTTTCATCCACTTGAGGATTAGGTTCTGTATAAAAACCTCCTGAAATATTCAGGTTTCGCATTCCCTTTACTCATATGTCTTCTGTATAAAAATACAGACTGGCTTTAAACTGCCCTAATCTACCAATGTAGGTTTTTAAAACTATTTATTTGAAATCTAAAAACAAAAATCTACCTTTCTCTGTCACATAATAAGACATTTATACTGTGAAGTTGAACATGGATGCAGATGAAGCATAGATCAGAGGTAAAGTTATATGGAATAATTTCACGTGCCTGCACACACACATACCCTTTCAGTAATTATTTGCAGTTGTCCCACGTTTTTTAGTGTTTCATGTATTCTGTATGAGTGCCTGGTTGCTTTTACCCAGAGAACTTCAATTCATTAGAACGGAGAAAACATAATGGTGACACCACCACTGGCTGCCAACAGCATAAAACTATGGAGGGAATCAGACAATGACCTGATGATAATATTGCTAAGCCTACTATCAAGGTTCTACATTTTCAAAACTGATTAGTGGTTTGGAAAGATTTGGTGTCCAATTTTGCACACCTAAGAGGTCCTGATTTTCAGGAAGTAATATAGTCCCCCATCTGAAATCCTTTAAAGCCCCCTCAAGTTGGGCATGCTTTGTAATAATCTTTCTATAAAATGCCTTTTCTATGAAAACAAATGACTGATCGACAAAGGTATTGTTTGAAAATTAATAACTTACTGATCATTAATATTT
This sequence comes from Pelusios castaneus, assembly GCA_007922175.1. Lineage (NCBI taxonomy): Eukaryota > Metazoa > Chordata > Testudines > Pelomedusidae > Pelusios > Pelusios castaneus. Next base: position 8,770,493 of record ML685813.1, read on the forward strand.
TGTGTGATGAACCGGTGTGATGTGTATTAAGATTTATGACATATGCTGGAATGATTACTAAAATGTGTTTAAACCAGGCATGCCAGGAGATTGGTAAACAGACCTGTCCAGATAAAGTAATGTATTTTCCCCACCTGGGAGTTACTTTCAAAGTACTTTGAAAGACAGTGGGAATGTGTTTACATAATGTATAAACATAACCCATCAAATTAACAAGGGATGGAAGCAAACCTTACACTACTAAGTCGGGAAGCAGACAACATGGTGTCTGTACACAACAGGAAAGAGATACTTGGTCTAGATTGCATTTTTCAGAAGAATCCATTTCAAATATTTACTAGTCTATAAAGACAGAGGACAGAACCTCAAGTGATAAGTAACTGATTCATATGCTTTATACAATATTACTGTATTATCAAATATAGAGAGTGAAGCCTTTTGTGAAAGCTATTGACACACTGGGATTTTAAAAATAAAAGGGTCTGATTCTCCATTACCCTGCATCATACGTAGCCACTTTAAAAAATGCTACATAATGATCTGTTAGCATTTTACACCCAACTTTGAACACATTTTGAATTGGTGTAATGATTGCCATTGGGAGAGTCAAGTCTTAAAATCTGTACTCTAAACCCAGATGTGTCTTTTGTATACCCTGTAGTAAGTGTAGTATCTGTTCTTAACAGCTTAAATCTTCTGTCTCCCATGCATGGACATATGGGGATTAGCCTATATGCTGCATGGGCCATTGCTACACTTGGTCTGGCCTACAAATATTATCTATAATTTAAAACAGTGGTTCTCAGCCTTTTTGACTCAAGCTCCACAGGTACCATTTGTACAACTCTGAGGAGCCACCAGTCTCCACCACCAAGAACCCCCACTCACTGCAGCCAGATGGAAAGAGTTCAGTGAAGAGGCTGCCTCCTGCAGATTTCCCATCTCCCTGGCTGCAGCAGGGAATCCGTGTATGTCCTGTACATCTGTGTGCTCCACCTGGGTCCTTAGGCCACAGCTCCTGTCTGCAGCCAGGGGGATGGGAGATCAGTGCTCCCTTCACTCTGGCTCCACCAGGAGCCCCAACATGTAGAGTGCTTTCTGGAGCTGGAAGAGGGGAGTGCTGATATCCCATCGCCTTGGCTCCTGCAGCAATCTTTTAGTCTTGTGAAAACATTCTCCACCTGGATCCTTAGGCAGCAGCTCCCTTATGTAATCAGCAGAAGAGGAGCCCCGATGTTCCCTCTAAGGTTTGGTGGCTTATGTGCAAAATTTTCAAGCCATGTGCAAAACTTTTTCTGAATAAAATTTTTGTGTAAACTCACACGACAGAAATTATAGGCATTAACTGAAGTTAAAGTAATTGTAAATAGAATTAATTAATTGTGTTTAATTGAATTTGAATGAATTTTGAATTGAAATTTAATTTTTAGAAAGGTTTTTATTTAAAATTAATTGTTAAAAGTTTTTTTTTTAAGGAAGGAAGGAAGGAAGGAAGGAAGGAAGGAAGGAAGGAAGAGAAAGAGAGAAGGAAAGAAGAGGAAAGAAGGAAGAGAAAGAAGAAAGAGGAAGGAAAGAAGAGAAAGAAAGAAAGAAAAAAGAAGGAAAGAAAAAGGAAGACAAAGAAGGAAAAAAGAGAAAGAAGGAAGAGAAAGAGAGGAAGAAAAAAAAAGAAGGAAGGCAAAGAAGAGAAAGAAGGAAAGAAAAAGGAAGGGAGAAAGAAAAAAGAGAAGGAAGGAAGAGAAAGGAAGAGAAAGAAGGAAGAAAAAGAAGAAAAGAAGAGAAAGAAAGAAAGAAAAAAGGAAGAGAAAGAAGAAAGAGGAAGGAAAGAAGAGAAGGAAGAGAAAGGAAGGAAGCAAAGAAAGAGAGAAAGAAGAAAGGAAGAGAGAAAGAAAAAAGAGAAGGAAGAGAGAAAGAAAAAAGAGAAAGAAGAGAAAGGAAGGAAGGAAGCAAAGAAAGAGAGAAAGAAGGAAAGAAGAGGAAACAGGAAGAGAAAGAAGGAGGAAGGAAGGAAGAGGAAAGAAAGAAAGAAAAAAGAAGGAAGAGAAGAAAGAGGAAGGAAAGAAGAGAAAGAAAAAAGAAGGAAAAAAGAAAAAGGAAGACAAAGAAGGAAAAAAGAAAAAGGAAGAGAAAGAGAGGAAGAAAGAAAAAAGGAAGGCAAAGAAGAGAAAGAAGGAAAGAAAAAGGAAAGCAAAGAAGAGAAAGAAGGAAGAGAAAGAAAGAGAGAAGCCAAGGCCGCTGGCGGGGGAGGAGCCTACCGTGGCCCTGGGAAGCCGCTGGTGGGGCGGAGCAGACCCCAACCCCGGAGGCTGATCCAGGCCCCGTGCTGGGAGGCCGAGGCCGAGGCCGTCGGATGAGCCCGGCCCCGGCCCCGGGCCGGGAAGTCGAGGTGGTCGGCGGGTGGGAGCCTGGGATCCCGCCGCGGCCGCAGCCATCCTGCTGCCTCAGCCATGTGGGGCAGGCAGGCAGGCCCGCGCACGTGAGCCGAGCCTGAGCCTGCCTGTCCCACCCTGGGGGCGGGGAGGGCCAGCCCAGAGGCCGGGCTCAGGTCGGGTCTGCCGCAGCAAAGCCGCAGCCCCGGGGATCTGGAGGGAGCAGCGGGGGCTGCCGGGCTGCGCGGGGGTCCGTCAGTGCTGCGCGGGGGGTGTGACGGCCGCTGTGCGGCCGCGCACCCACACAGCTTAGAGGGAACACTGAGCCCCAGGCCACAGATTGGGAGCCACTAATTTAAAACTTAAAAACAAAAAACCACCATCATGATGTCTTCTGATCCTTTTTAAGTTTCCTGAGTCTGTTCACAATATGTTCTGCAACTGGATAAATAGTTCTCACTTAGGGGAAAAAACAAAACCAAACCACACCAAACCCTACACTAAACTAAAAGAGTCATCTTAGAACAGTCATCTAACTGTATCAGAGTAACAAAGTTTTGCTTTTGGTTTCTTCTAAGTGGTTTGCACTGTAACAGGCATTTATTTATTTACAATTTTTACTCATTGAGATTGGCTCCTGAATTACACATCTGTTGCCATGACGGTCCCAATTGGAGATCAATTGCAAAGTCTTTTTTCAACATGGTTCAGAACCACATAATTGGCTAATAAAGAACCCACAAAAGAAGAAACAATGGTCTACATCTGTAAACAATCAGATGCTGGATGCCCTCGCTATGATAACACCATGAGAAAACAAAGATTAGATTTCAACACCAGAGAGGACACCTTATCATAATGCATTTTTTCATATACAGATGTGGATGAAACTTCATGGAAGATCACATAATATAAATGTATGAAGTCTCTTGGGGGTACGTTTATTTGAGTTATGAAGCACCTGTCAAATAAGTCTAAGCATTTGCTTGGAGACAGCAAAGTGAAGCTGAGTAGTTCTATCCTGAAGCTTGAACTGCACATAAAAATCACTGCAGTTTTACTAGAGGTACCCTTGGAACACCATAAATACTGTGAAAAGTAAAACAGAATAACATCATAATAAATTTAGACCGCCTTTTATCCTGAAGGGTCCCAAAGAGATTTACAGTTATATGCATTATCTCTCTCTGATCCAGCCAGCTCCAGGGAGGAAAGGCAACACCCACATGTATAACTTCAGGGATTCAGCTATCACATCAGTTGCACATGCACAATTCCCATTCACTTCAATGGGATTTGCAGGTGACGGGAGGATCAGCCCCAGGCACAGGATTCAGAACAACAGTGGAAAAGGATTTGGGGAAAGGGCAAAACCCTACTCTATTAAAACCTGTCTAGGGAATTTTAATAAATATGCCCAGACAAGACAGCATCTTTATTTTTAAAATCTCACAAGAAACTGTTCTCACAATGAAGGGAAAGGAATTTAAGGTACCAATTTAGGAAAGATCCAAGATGAATTGACTTGACTGGCATCTGAACTTGGAATTTAGGTATTTGCCTGAGATTCATGAGCCTATTTGAAATGCATTCTCAAAATAGATAATAAAGTTAGCCAGGGCACTTGAGAATTATTTGAGAGCAAGCTGTAAAAAGTTATATATTTGTAAGTGTAATATAACTTTTCCCTTACAAATTGTTCCTAAAGAAAACATGGCTGTAACCAAATTATTAAATGTTTAAGCTCACATGAGTGTGTGTTTAAAAATCACCTATCATACCATTTGCAGCCGTCATACTGACAAAAAAGTCTGTTGTAATAATGAAACATGGACCTAAACATCATTTATGGAAATAAACGTATTATTCCTCCCTCTATTTTACATTATAACGGAGCACTGTAAGAAATCATAGAAATTAGGAAAGCATGCCCATTCTTATAAACGGTGCTGTTTGCATTCACCCCTTGAATATATTAAAATGAATGACATTTAGTTATGAATGGTAATATGTTAATCTGCATTCACTTTGGAAAAGCATATACATTGCAATCTATCGTAGGAGAAAATGAATAGTATGGTTTGCATTTCATAACTAGGGCAGCATCAAGATAGTTTGAGACTGATTCTCCTCTGCTTTGCATGTTGTGCAGTCATTCATACTTGTGCAAAAAGTGTGGGAAGGAATTGTGAAACACTATCTAATGAGGGGCCTGATTCACCTGAATTTTGCACTTAATTCAGTCATTTACATAAGAATGTTCAGCTTCGTGGTGTATAAAGAGGAACATTAACCTAATCACTCACACCCTTATTCTCTGCTTCCTTAATGCGAGAGTCTTGCAAAAGTCTGCTATGGAATTAGCAGAGGGACGAATTTCAGAATCCCTTCCCTCATGATCCCAGGAACCTCTAGGTACAAACTCTTAATCTACCCTCTCTTATTTTTAAATCCAACTCCAAGGCTATGTCTACACTTGTTAATTTAAGTCGATTTAGCATGTCCACACTCAAATTTTAAGTTGACTTAGAGGGGACCCTACAAAATCGACCTAGAGCATCCACACTGGATGCCTAGGTCGACTTGTAGGGGCTAGGTGGACCTGGGACAGGTCCACGGTGGCAGGGGGGCACCCCTTGCCAAGTGCCAGGGGGCTCAGCATTTGCCCCATTGTACCTTGGTACAATGGGGCAATGGGGGACAGGGATCCTGGCAGGCCATAGGGGCAGGGGGGGAAGGGCTCTGCCCTGCCCTTTGTGGGGGCATGCCAGGCTGTGGCTGTGCCAGCCACCCTGGCAGGGAGGGCAGTGGGGAAGCCCTGGAGCCCCCTAAGTTGACTTAAAGTCGACTTAGGCCTACTCCACGTCCACACTGGCTAAGTTGACTTAGCAGCAAAGTCGACTTAAAAGGAGGTTTTATAAAGTTGACTTAATTTTTCCTTAAGTCGACTTAAGAAGTCTGAATATGCCAAGTGACCACTAACCTATAAAGAAAGAAGTCTTTGCCTTGTTCCTTCAGTATTCTATTATTCAGACTGCTTCAGCATGTTTTCTAGAAGTCTTTCAAACACATTTTTGTTAATTTTTATCCCATTTCCAGTTTCATGGTAGTTAACATTCAGATAACACTTACACATTAAAACCCTGTTTTCAGTTGTGTAAAAGTTTCCTTAAAGAAATACCATTGAGATTGTTTGTAGTTACTTCTGCTTTTCTCAGCCTAAAACTGCTGCTGGGTTTTGTTTTTGTTTCTTCTTAATTGACCATAATTTCACCCACTTTTGAGTTTGTGAATGTGTGTGAATATATATGTATGTTCTGGGGCAATTATAGCTTTACGAACTTCTTTTTCTCTGGGTCTATAATGAAGGGATTGCTGGTAGAGGGATTTTTATTTTGTGACTACACTACATCATTAGGAACAGCAGAAACAAAACTGAAATGCAATACACTCCCAATATCTGCACTATTTTACAATTAAAATAAATCAGGCAAATTTTATTGCTCTGTCAAACAGTATGGTATAGGATTACCAACCTGTGTATATTGTACGGCTGTTAAAAATGAAAATTTTCCTCCAGTGGAATCAGAGATATTGCAGTAGTTTCTCATGTTTACAAGAATTCCAAGGACTGCATTGTAGCCATAAAATATATTTAAAATCTTTATTAAAATCCTTGGCCTACTAACAGAAACAATGATTTACTATATCATCCTGTGATAACTATGAATACATAATGAATTTTTACTGGAATCAACTGCACTCTCAACTCTCCTTCATAAGGTTGGAGTTTCTATTTCTCATCTAGTTACTGAGCTGAGCCTCATGAATAGCACTTGCTTAGTTTGAACTAAATTTCTCTAGTTCGAATTAAGTTAATTCGAACTAACTAAAATTAGTTCAAATTAGTTAATTTGAACTAACTAATTTGAGCTAATTTTAATAAGTGTAGACATAGCCAAGGGTATTCTCAGTTTTCATGATTAACTAATGTACATTTCACACAGATGTTTTACTGTAGCAATCCCTGCAAGCCTTGTTGCCCTAACTCAAAACCCATAAATCAACTGCAAAGTGGAATGCCAAAAGGATCTTTCAAAATCAAACAGTGGACAACATAGGAAGAAAACAACTCCAGGCAATACTGATAAGAGGATTGGTCAATGCAATTACTTTTTTATGTAATCCGTTCATCTCTGTACACGCCTAACATTAAGAACAAACAATAAAATTCAACAAAAGTAATCTGGGGAGTTGGTTTAACAAACGGCGATGCACAGTTAATGCATATGCATGGTCTTTAGCCTATAAGTGATCTTAAATTAAGCATCTAGCTAAAGTCACACCTAAATGCCAACTGTATTGTCTAAGACCAGGGTCCGCAACCGAAAAAAATAAGAAGAGCCATTTTAAAAAAATTCCTTCAATAACCAAGTGTTTTGAGAGCCACAATGGGTGTAGCCTCCTGGTAGGGGGAGCTGGGCCAGGGCATCTGCCACTGGGTCGCCTGGCAGCAGGGAGGGAGCCCCGAACCAGGAGCAGGCCCCTTTGAGGATCCCCAGTGGCAGAGGGAGCCTGGCATGGACCACCCACAGGGTCCGCCAACGGTAGGAGGGGGCCCTGAGCCACAAGGGGGACAGCCAAAGAGTCACATGTGGCTCCAGAACCTCAGGTTGCAGACCGCTGGTCTAAGATCATTGGGTCCAGATTACATTTCACTTCATCACAATCTACTACATAGCCACGTTACTTGATTTGTTTCATCACTGGATGTTTCGTGTGTTGTAATTCTCAGTATGGAGTCCTAGCTTTGGTTCATTGCATCATTCTTTCTCTAAAACAAAAGACAAAGTAGAATGGAGAGAGGAAAGGGAAGACCAACATCCATCCATACACATACAATGCAACTAGAGGAAATAGATTGTCTTAATATATCATGTCTTCCCTTTTCCTGAAAAAATTCTACATTCTGGAGGCTAAATATTACTGCCAACAGCAACCACTCCACAGCCAGCTCCATGTAGGTCTGTTCACTGCTGACCAGGAGAACAGCCAGGCCTGAAATGGTGTTCCTCTTGTGCCAGGTTGAAATATCATTCACTCATATATAAACTCAAATTGGAATGAGTGGTGTTGCAGCCTGGCACATGAGGTTTACAGGTGTGCCTTTCGAAGCCAGGCTATTCTCTTTGTCATTGGTGAGGCAGGGAGAAGAAGAGCACAGAATTAACTGATGGTGGGGCTAGCAACTGTGGCAACTTAAAAGAAAATCCTTTTGTTTCACTTTACACTAGTTTGTTTTAGTTCATGTTATTTCATATTTTTGAAAAACACTGGCTGTAGCAATTACCAATCCTATCTGAGGCCTTGTACAAACTACAACGTTATCGCACAATAACACTCATTATCACACGATAACAAGGGAAGCAGACACACATGAAAGTTCCTTTGGCACGACAGTAGCCCTGTTGTTGTGCAAGGATAAAACCACCTGTATGAGAGGCATAGCGATCACTGTGCAACGGCTGTTGCACGATAGAGTGTGTGTGCACTGTAACACTATTTTATTCCTCGTTAAGCAGCCTCTGGAAATCTCCCAAGGTGCCAATCAAGGCTACTCTGGGACACCAGAGCTGTCATACTTGTCAAAAGTCTCAGAATGGATTCCTTGAGGACTCGCTGCATGATTTTTCCAGGGACTGAGGTGAAGCGGACTGGTCTTTAGTTCCCCCAATCATCCTTCTTTCCTTTTTTGAAGATGTGCACTGCATATGCCTTTTTCCTGTCATCTGGGACCTCTAACAGTCACCACAAATTTTCAAAGATAATGGCCAATGGCTCCGCAATCACATCAGCCAACTCCCTCAGCACCCTTGGATGTACAGCATTCAACGCGATGGACGTGTGCATGTCCGGCCTTTCTAAAAAGTCCTGAACTTGTTTTTTCAGTATTGACGGTTATCCACCTCCTCCCCCTTTGGTGTTGCCCACTACAGAATAATGGGAGCTGACCTTGTCTGTGAAGACAGAGGCAAAAAATGCATTGACTACTTCAACTTTTTCTACATCATCTGTCACTAGATTGACAACCCCATTCTGCAAGGGTCCCACACTTTCCCTGAACTACTTCTTGATACTTACATACCTGTAGAAACTCTTCTTCTCCCTTGCTAGCTGCAACTCCAGTTGTACTTTGGCCATCCTAATTTCAATCCTGCATGCTTGAGCAGTAGTTTTATATTCATAGATTCATAGAATCTTAGGGCTGGATGGGACCTCATGAGGTCATCTAGTCCAACCCCCTGTTAAAATCAGGACAGCTCCCACTAAATCATCCCAGCCAGGGTTTTGTCTAACTGGACCTTAAATATCTACAAAGATGGAGATTTTACCACCTCCCTAGGCAACCCATTCCAATGCTTCCCAACCCTAGTAACCTGACCAAGCTTCCACTTCTTGTAAATTTCCTTTTGATGCTTAAACTCACAGATGATTTCTTTATTATTTCAAGCTGGTCACCTGCCATATTTGCTATTCTTTCTTACCATCAGGATGGTTTGTCCCTGCACCCTTGATAAGGTTTCTTTAAAATACAGCCAGCTATCTTTGACTCCTTCCCCTTCATATTAGCCTCCCAGAAGATTCTGTCCATCATTAACCCTGAAGGAGTCAAAGTCTACTTTTCTAAAATCCAGAGTCCATATCCTGCGGTTTTCCTTTTTTCAGGATCCTGAACTCCACCATATCATGGTCACTGCTTGCCCAGATTATCACCCACTTCTACTTCCCTTACCAATTCTTCCCTGTTTGTGAGAAGCAGGTCAAGAGGAGCATGGCCCCTAGTAGGTCCCTCCTGCCCTTGCACCAAGAAGTTGTCTGCAACACACTCTAAAGATGTTCTTGATTATCTGTTCTCTGCTGCACTGCTCTTCCAGCAGATGTCAGGGTTTCTTAAGTCCCCCATGAGAACCAGGTCCTGTGATCTGGAAACTTTCACTAGTTGTCTGAAGAAAGTCTCATCTACCTCATTCTCCTGGTCTGGTGGTCTATAACTGATACCCACCACATCACCCTTGTTGCTCTCGCTTCTAAACTTAACCCAGAGACACTCAACCGGCTTCTCTCCAGTATCATACCGGAGCTTTGAGCAATCATATTGCTATCTTACATACAGTGCAACTCCTCCACCTTTTCTCCCCTGCATATGATATTCCTATAAGAGCATAATAATGCTCATAATTTTAGTATTTTACATACAAACTATTAGAGTTAGATGAGAAATGGATTTTATTTTATTTTACAGGGATTTCCGCAATTTACACACACACACACACATCTAAATTCCCTATGAAAGAGAATTCTGCAAATATATGTATGTATACACACATATATATATAAGGGTGATCAAAATATTTCAAACTTAGATAAATTTGATGTTTTGTTCCAATTTTCTTTTTCTGTTTTATATTACATAATATAACTTAAAAATTGAAAGAAATATTTCAAAATGTCAAATTGAAATATCCCATTCTGAAAAGGTCAAAATGGAACACTTCAATGTCATCAGAAAGCTTTTTTTCCCCCAATTTTTCTTTTTATCAAGCTTTCATCAAAATTGGCATATTTTTACAAATATGGTTACTATAGAGGAATTGCCATTTTCCAATGGAAAAATATTCCATCAGAAAATTTCCAACCAGGTCTACAAATTGAACTGGTAAAATCTCATCCTTAAATCCTTAGTCTATATAACATTTCAAGTTCAGAAAGTTTTGAGTTATTCCTATCTGAAAAAGATGATTGTATTCAAACTTTCAACTTTGGACAGAGAGTAAATATGGAAAATTTGAGAAGCAACAGGTACAGAGTGTATGAAATGAAGATTGTGGGAAAACAAGATTTTTTAATCCATATCCCATCCTTAACTACTACAATAACTAACCAAAAGTTTATTAATACATTTCTGGGCAATAAAATATACAAGCCATATTCAGTAATCATAATAATACTATATTAATGATTAAAAGGAGATTATTTTGGATAGAACTTCTCATACTGTTCTTTTGATTTGACTGGACTATGCTCAATACAGGACATGTGTGTGAGAGATTTGACACATTTATGCTCCTCTAGTCCTACAGACACTGGAAGCTAATTCAGCCCTTTTGTTGGTTATGAATCTCAGGAATACTCTAACCTACATTAGCTGGGTTGAAGGGCATTGAAGGGCAGGTATGCCTGACAGGGACTGCTGTACTGAAACAGCCCTCTGGCTAACACCCCTCCTCCCTCTCCAGGTATGCACCCAACTCCCCCAGGCTCAGGTGCCTCTATTTAAATGAGGCTTAGAGACATTTTGTGTCTTCAGTATAGCGCAAGATGGCCACAGGGTTAGCCAGGTTCTGACCTGTCTGTCTAGCATCTCAGCCGCATAGCATCTCAAATATGAAATATTTTTTAATACTGTGACATTTGTTATGAATACTTTATAAATCTCTTTTAAAACATATTTTAAACAAAGATTAACAAATATGTAAAATGTAACAGAGTAGCTAAAATTCAATAATTCAACATCAGAATTTATAGTGTACTGAAACCCTCTTAATATTTGTTAATTAAATGCATAGTGAAGCATAGTGAAGACTTAATTTAACTCTTCTATGATTTCTCTTCTTTGATGACTTGCAAATCGTATTCTTCATATTGCATAACTGGTATCATAAACGAGTCTGCAACACTACTTTTTCAGTAATTTGAATTTGTTTACCAGATTTCTGTAAACTCAGGCAATAATATCAATACACTTTTAAAAGACTACAAGAGGCCAGACTCTCATCCTGTATAAATAGGTTTAGTTCCACTAAAGTCAATAAAGCTATTCACAGTACATGAGGATATGGTCCAAGCAGTAATACCGATAACTGGGTCTGCCTCATCTAAAAAGAATTAATATTATTACCCCTTGATATTCTGTTAATAAAAAAAATACCTATTTTGCTTTTTGCAGACTCACTTTGAACTCCATGAGAGCGTACTACTTTCCAGGTTTCTGAGGTTACTTCTTTCACATCCACTTGGTAATGATGAATGGGCACACCTCCATGTGAATCTGGCTTACTGAAAGAGACCTTGGCAATAGTCTGTGACAACTCTACGATCCTTACTCCGTAGGGACTGGATGGCACATCTAGAAAAGAACAAACATCAATTTAATTCAACAGGGGCAATCCGAAAATGCACAGAAAGCATTTGAAAATCTATGCCAAACAGCCTGCTTGGTATCCTCTCTCTGTGTGTGTGTGTGTGTGTGTGTGTGTGTGTGTGTGTGTGTGTGTGTGTGTGTGTGT